>JAARMF010000931.1:15669-35364 GCA_022844705.1 Toxascaris leonina | reverse complement strand
GGGGTGTATTCCCTTATTGTTGAATAATGTGGTATTGAATGTTCTCAATTATCGTTGAGATTCTTACGGCAAGCGACACGCATTTGCTCTTCGCTATGTGAAGGACTAAGCGGTACTTAATGTTGTTTTTTTGTTTGGCTGGAGCCAAACGAGCACACATTGAAGGAAGATGACTCTCTTAGTTCGTTTAATCCCATCATAGGCGGGCGCATTATGGCTTTGCTTTGCAGCAGCTGTAAAAATTGCTTCTTTGAGCGTATTTGTAAAGCACAAATAAAAACGTCGACTGGATTGCTCGAAGTGCACATCTGTTAATGGCTTACCGATGCGATTTTGTTGTGGCTGAGATCGAGGGAATGTAGATGAGGCAATTTATTGAAGAGGAATTTATATGTTTTACTGAAAAGAAACATTAATTATCAAAAAATATTGGAAAATAAAATTGAAATAACGATGATGCAAAATATTTGTGCACAACAGCTTCACTTGTCTTTAGATTAATTGACAAGGAGAAGCATGGACATATGTTTAAATCCGAAAAACGTTTACACTTTTTCTTCCACAAAAAAAAAAATAAAGATAAAAAAAAAAGAAAGAAAAATGTCTTGAAAGGTCAGTTGTCTTACATATGGTGCGCTGGCACAATTTTGCATTTTCTTTCATTGCCGCCAAAAACATAGAGAAGTGCACGCGTAGTATGTTGTCGTGAGCTGATTAATGAGGGAAACATTGCTCAGCGGGACATTTAATGATGAGCATGGGGGTATTTTGTGATCGTTGGGTGACACCATACAAAATTGATTGCTTGTCACTGAGATTAGGGATAGGATCATCACACAAAGAAGCGTCCTTATCGTTGTATACGATTGATTTCCTTCTGGATACGCTGATTAAGCTTTCATCTTGATTATGAATGCATCATTACATGGTCGATGTCACTTGCTCGACGTTTATGAACAGTACCATGGGAAAAATTAATTATAGTCAGTTTAGTGGGAATAATTTGCAATCATTTATAAAAGCCACCCATTTAATTATGCGTGATTAGTCATCGATAAAATTTCAGAAGTGCACATACCTGATTTGATTTCTTGATAGATTAAGTTGCCTCAGTTTGAATAACCGTCCGATAGCGAGGGGAACTTCGAGTAAGACGTTTCTGGAGAGGTCGAGTTCTGTCAGTTGAGCGATTGCGTCAAATGAAGTGACTCCAATTTGGAAGATTGAATTGTTAGAGATATACAATTTCGTGAGTTCTTCGAGGCCCGCGAAGCTGTTTTCTATTATCTCAGAAAGGCGATTCGACGTCATATCTAGCTGCAATTATTTAAATTTTCAGCGGCAGCGAGGATATATTGCAATAAACTACTAAGTAAAACTTATATATAACGTAAACTACTAAGTAAAACATATATATTATAATCACTATTATTTTGAATGGGCATGCGCACTTTGTGATTTAAGAGAGGATTCTAGTGTATCTAACTTTATTTTGTGCGGAAGGTTGGCAGAAGTGACCAAAAATGAAGAGAGGAGTAAATTCAATAGAGTTGCTAAATTGGTGGAGTGATTGAAACGCGTGTTTACATATTGTAATGGCCGTAGCAGAGCCCTTTGAATATAGCTTCTTAAAGAAGTGTTCATTGCATAAGTTTGCGCAAACTCGACCTTTATAGGCGTGAACAATATGCTGTTGTAATGGATGTATTTACACTAATGCTTTTCACACATCATTTAATATACTCATATACATGCACGTTTTGCACTTAGCATTTCATATTCGATATTTTTCGTACATTTTAAAGCTTTTTTTACTCATTTTTAATTGAAATCTGTATAAAAGTTGCATAATTGCTTTAAATTAGGTTGCCTTATAATGGGCATGCGAGAAACTTAGAGGAGGATGGAGAAAGAAGTGCGGCATTTGAAGTGGAGGTAAGATATTTGCTTGATGAATGGGATAGTTTGCTGCGTGATAATAATAATAGAGGGATTGTTTCTGTTTGCGGGAGGGACCTCTGGAGACAATACCTCCCAGTAGGTAGTATGATTCGTAGAGCGATGATGTGTAACGAGAAATTGCGATGTGAATAATTAACGAGTGAATTGAGGCAATATTTTTGCATTCTCTTTCTATTCTATGTGGACCATACGTCAATATTCAGTGCTAAATGAGGAATCAATGGATGGAGTAATAGTGCTGGAATCACATGTGCAAAAAAATAAATAAATAACAAGCGCAGTTATGTATATGGATATAGGTAGTAGACATGGACATCTGCTGGCGCATAGCTAATCGCGTTGTTGTTGTTGTTGATTGCTTTGGAGGGGGAGGATGCTTGATAAGCGTCTACCTAATAATGGCAGACGGTAGTGTACGGCTTGCGTGTCGCGCACTTGCTTTTATTCTGCACTAATCTAGCATCATCCACTCGCAATGATTAGCACTCTTGAGAAGCACTGTTGCCGACTACTGTGACGCCTATGGGTACTCGTTTGGCTTATGCGCGTAGAAAGCATCTCATATAAGAAATTGAACATTGCATTGAACATGAGGGCCACATAAGACGATATTGGGTGCACTCTTTGAATGGTGTGTCTTCTTTTGTTTCTGCTCTACTCATTGAAAACATCACAAGTGATGTATGTTGTATTGATGAGACGTTTTGAAGACAAGGCAGAATGCCAAATATATGAGCCTTAGCAGGAATGCTTTAGTGAATGCACTAGAGAAGAAATTTGCTATTTAGTGGAATTAATTTTTAAGCTTTCCTGGATTTTTGATTTAAAATTTCTCCCGGAAGAAAATACAGATTCTTAAAGAAACAATTTTTATGCACTCTTCTGTTGAGTTTGGCTGTGAATATTGCAAATCAAAGCGATCATGAATATTAAAATTGAGGGGATCAAGTAAAAAAAAACTATTTCGGTGATACTACTCGTCAGAAATAGCCCCCTGTTCTTCGATCGAAAACATTTCAACGTTTAGTCATCGAGCAATTCATGGACGTTTTTGGGGAAAACCGGACGGAACTGCAAAAATGGCATTGGAAGTGTTGAGGCGTCTCTTAAGAGTTTGTTTAAACAATGTGTTGTTCGCTTATGAGTCAGCGCCATTCTCAACTCACAACCTTTTAAGTATATTTGAGAAGAAAGTCATGTCGAATGGGCCGAAAAAAAAATCTAATTTTTTCTTTAAGTTTTATACTTCATGTAGGTAAAGCATTTATTTCGTTGGCTTTTGATACTCTTTGCACTGGCTTTCTTCTTCCTCGTCTGTTCCCTCTTTACCTCAACTCCTTTATCCTTTTGGCCTACCTTGAGCAGATTGTTTTGCTTTTCTTTCAGTGTCTAATTGTTCTTTGGTTCTTTTTCTAAAGCCTCAAATTTCTGTTGAATATCTCTATGCCCTAATTAGAGGAAATATATGGCTTACCCATTTGTTCTTCCAGTTCATCTAATGGGCACTTTTCTGTTTTGTTTTTAAATCAGAAGAGAACTTTTTTTTTTTGAAGAAACTGATACGAGGAGCATTTTTTTTTTTATTTTGGAGCGTTATATTGGGATGTTTATTTTACGGTTATGTTGGGATGTACATTTCGAAGGGATACATCCAGGTGGTAGTGACACAACGATAGAAGATGTTATAGCGAAGCTAAACTTGCAGTAAAGGACAATCGACAATCATCAGTTGCGTTTTATTGCGTTTACATATTGCGATTTCTTGATATATTATTGGCATCTTTATTTGCGTTCGCACTTTCAATAAGCATCTACGCAATTGGGGGATTATTTCAAGAATTCAAGAACTCTGACGTAAATTTTATACGATAGAAATAAAAACTAACCGTTTGTAGTCGAGTGAAATTGATGAATACATTTGGTGGTATTTGTTCGATTCGATTGAAACATAAATTGAGATGCATTAGAGTGGGACTACAATTCTCGATAAGAGAAATTGGAATTGACTCGAATCGATTATAGCTGAGGTCGAGTGATTCGATTTCAGATCTAATCAGCGGAAATGGAGTACTAGCGTCGATACTGTTGAAGCTCAAGTTCAATGAGATCAAACTCGGCAGATTAGCGACAGTGGCCGGAATAATGCTGAGTCGATTGCAAGCAGCGTTCAAGTCAATAACGCTATCTGAAATTTCTGTAGTTAAAAAAAAAAGATTTCACAACCGATATTTTTTCAATCTGCAATGGGAAAATAATAATCGAACGCTCAGTTATTCTCTAACATAGGTCAAACGATGCGATTGCCTTCCTTTGCTTTAAGAAAAAAAATTATGCGTTGATAGAAATGTCACCTGGAATCAAAGGCATTTCTTGGATGCGATTTCCTGCGAGATCGAGGTGCCGCAAAAGATTGTTTGAGTGGAATGCTTCACGATGTATATGCGCAATTTGGTTGTGGGCAAAAGAAAGCTCTCGTATTGCAACAAGTGCTGATAAATCTGACGAGCTAATCGACTGAATTCGATTGTGGCTAAAGTCAACGATGACCAGTTGCTCAGCCGAGCACTCGGCATCCGTCCCAATATTTGCCGAATGCAACCAATTCGAAGAAATATTCACCACCTGAAATGAAATCGTCGACTATGTTGTCGTTATTAAATACCATTGTTATTGTTGTACCTAGTGGAATAACACCACCGTTGAGAAGAAGTTAATAGAAAGTATAAACAATCATTTGAAGTTAATGCTGAGAATATTTGAACCGGGGGAAGGGATTTAGTGGATTATGAGGTGCGGCGGTGTAAGTGCGCAAGAACGATAGAAAGAAGGACGCTTTGTTACGACATACCACGAGTAGTTAATTTGTCATGGTGCTGCAATAATCCGGCTCTATGGTCTTACTCTGGAATCTTTTTTTTTTTTTGACTCATTTGAGCTAGCGTTGCAAGCTCTCATTATTCACACCGTACTTGTGAGGAAAACCCATTCTTCTTATGACTCTGGCCTGCTCAAAAGCAATTCGAATGCTAGCGAGCCGAGGCAATATCGATTCGAAAAAACATTGTTGCTAAACAATATATTATTTGATTAATGCTTAACTTTGCTGCTGTGACTTTAAAATCTTATATGGCTTAACCCATGCTAAGAGACAAAATAGCCTTTTGGCTAGATGGAAGAAATGTAATCTTTTTATACGAAAGGAGGAGAGGAAGCAACTAGTCATCCAGATTTGTGCTAGAATAACAAATCAGCTTTTATCGTCGACCACTGACGTTTTTTGAAGAACGAATTATATGAAGGGAGATGGGTGCAGAGAAAATTTTGGTAAAGTATTAGATGGTATTGAAGCCAAAAGCCATGAAAAAAAAAAGAGAAGAGATGAGTTGAGAATATTTCAATTTCAATTCTGGATGGTGAGACTGAAGTCTGTTGCCAAGCGTCAAACAGCGAATTGGAGCTTGAAACGAATTGGAGCGATGGGAGCGTCTACTCCGATAGTTTCCGCCTTCCGGTTTGCATTGACATTCATGACGCAAAGTGACGCTCATGTTCTTTATACGTTTTGGAAATCACTGAAAGACTTTTTTTTTTAAATGATGGGGATCATCCTCGACTGCTTGAGCCTTTCCTACTGCCTGACCTTTTCAGAATGGACGGCAGATATTGTCTTATGCCTGTCTACCTTCGCTGAAGTAGTTATGAGTGCGATGATGATTTAATAGAGAGGACACGTAACACCATATAAATACCTTAAGGTTGGGTGTGCTGCAGAAAGCCTTGTTGGGAATGACGCGTACGTGTGAGTCAGTTATGCTTAGCTTCTCAAGTCGATTGAGATTATCGAAAATTCCGTTCGAGAGTGTTAATTCTTGGCTGTTGAGGCCCATACGATAGAGGTAGAGAGAACGAAGATTTACAAGACCTCGGAAAAGATCTTTGGAGAGTGTGCGGACTCCGCATTTCTGAAATAGGAAATATATCTGGACTGAAAGACATTATTTTAAAAATGACGAATTATCATCCCCAATTTCAGTTCTCAAAAGTTCTTTGTAAATTTTCACTAAAAAATGGGAGAGCATTTAAGTGCTCATAAAAGACTTGAGAGACATCTCTATAAACGGAGCTAAAACATTTTTTTAATGGTGATATTCAGCGAGAGAAAAGTTTCAACAATATTCTATTGCAATTTGATTTGCGCACTGTGTATAGCCAAAATCGATATTGATTGATATTAGTTGTTGCGATGAAAAACAAACTTTCCGCTCAAACAATGAATGCATTTTGAGGTGATGAAAATGTACGAGGAAATTTTAATAGAGTGAACGAAGTGAATGAATTTGATTAGCGATATATGCGAATAATAGTGGAGGATATTTGGGATAGTGTAGTGGTGATGTGAATGCTTCCGAATGATCGCTTTTAATTGAAGAATAGTCCCATATATTGATGGTGGTGGTGGCTGTTTTGGAATTTTTGTCACCAATTCCCCACAAGCGGCAATAATTCACGCATAACGCAAAAGCAATTTCTGTCAAAAGTGCATCGAGTAATTTCGTTTATTGTTGCTTTTGTTGCCTCAAAAACCATGACTGCTGACATTTGATTGAAATTCTTCCTTTTTGTTGCAATAAGAAACCCACTTCAATAACAGATGTTTTAGACGGTAGAATATTGAGATATAAGACAGAATATTATCTAGCAGCCTATAATGATATCATCCAGCAGCCTAGACCTGAATTCGTAGATTGTGAAGATTGGAGAAGCCGGAAAAAATCCCATCGAGAAGTGTCGATGGTTGATCGGATTCGCACTCGATATTTAGCGTTTTAGTTTCATTCTGAGGGAAATCCGAAAACGGATGACTCTCAGTTGTGATTCTGGCCCATTTGCAGTTGATAATGAAACGTTGTTCTTCGACAGCGTCTGGCACGCACAAGCATCTATAATCAGTTCAATTTTTATTCTCTACTTTATTCATATCGATTTAAGTTGGTATGATAGATGAGTATCGTTTCGTATTGATTTCACGCTCATCTAAACTACATTTTTCATTCCTCGCCAACCATGATTCGCAAATCGCCGGTGAATGCCATAAACATTTTCAGTGTCGCGTCATCATTTATTCTTTTATTTCTTTGGTTCTAACGAACGTGACTGCCACATGAAACTGTATTCTGGGGAACTTGGTCAATTTGGTCTTGGTGTTTGCCACCGTTCAAAGCATCTGGATCAGGGAATTCGGGAAAGAAGTACCGCTTGAAGCGGGCATATGAGAAAGCGAACAATTTAGCGGTGTGATTGGTCTTACAGGGTTGAAAGCCACCGCATTAAATTAACAGATAACCTGCTAGGGCAGTGTGTCGTACGGAAATCACTGGCTGCTATAGTCGATAATGTTAGAAACGGGTCGGCGAGCAGCAGTAGTAAGGTGATGATCAGTCTCAGATTAAGGTGTGATAGCGGCGAAGTGAGGCGCATACTCGCGTTCGACTCCCTAGCTACCAACTTACGTCCTCAGTCGCCGCATTGGAACAGCGAGTAAATCGCTCTCTGAAAGATCCACTCATTTCTTATAAGATTACCTTTATTGTAGAACGTCAAAGGAAACTGCTATCACATAGCTCGCAGAAAGCATAAAGACAGTCTGTTTATTTGGTAACATCAGCGGTAATTAGAACGTTTCCGCTATGCTATTAGGCTATAAGCACAATATTTCCTTAGCAATGATCAGATCTGGCTGACATACGAAATGAATACCTTTAACTCCTAATGGGTTAAATGTATTGCACCGTCTGCTGCAAATCGGTATGAAAAAGTATCGGATAGATATGCATAGAATCGAAACGCAATTATTTTGAAGTCTTTTTTGGTCGCATTTCCAGCTTTTTCTTCAAAGAATTTAACTCTCTCATTTCTTTTAAAGATTCATCATATAGGGAAGACGAATTCGGCAAAATGCCGACTAAAATTCCAGAGATGTAAATTTGGTCATGGATTGTTGTATTTCTTATCGGAGGCAATTCTGTTGGTACGATTACTTGCTAGCTTACGATGCGCACATTAAGCCTAAATGTACAAAGCGTACTCGCATACTTACACGAGCGGCGATCTTTTCATCCGGTTTATTGCATACGTTATCCGTTTTCTCGTTTACTTGCGGTTCACATCCCTCTGTGGACTCATCTTGAAATGCATTATGTGAAGGGGTAATTGATCTAGGGAAGCATTAGCACTAACGCTTGAATATTTCTTGTAAGTGGAGGAAGAGTGTGCATTTGAATGGATTGACACAATTGTGAATGAATGTGTGAATGAATTAGGCAAATCGGAGACGAAAGGAAGCGTGCAGTGAACAATGATTATGCGTAGTGAGAGGGAAGGCTGTCCTCAGTAGAAGTGATGGGCGCCCGTGTTTGACAACTACAGGTCGCATCTGAATCGACCATCTATCAAGTGGAATATTTGCCGAATTATGTGCTCGGTGGGGCTTGTAGCGTCGATTGCGCTCATTCAGTTCCCCCTTTAGAGAGAAAGAGAAACTGTACCATTCGTCCGGCAAACTTTAGCGATCTGATTAACACAACAAAATGTGGTAATATTGTCGTATTTGAAGAAGTGAATGATGTGTTAAGAAATGAAATATTCGCATTTAGAGTGATAAGCGCATCCGAACTCATCAACTGTTTTATCTTCCTTATTGTTTATTCCAAATGCAGTCGGGATTGCCGATTGGTGGATAGTGTTCTTAGTGATGAGATCCACAATTGGGTATCTATACGAAAACAAGAAACAAAAATTGATGGTGGAAATAAGATGAAACGTATTTTCGTGTTTTACTGGTGCAGATAAAGCATGATTTCACGGAATTTTCATAAGTTTGAAAAACTTTTTCCTGGTGAAATATGCAATGAAAGTTATTACTATCCATTCGTATACCCCAACGCGAAATGTATTTGATGTGGCAGTGGTCTAGTTGAACAACTGTGAACAACAACAAGCAATATATTGCCTTGACAAAACTAGTTGGAGGTATTGTATGTTTGAGTTCCTTGTATTGAAGCAAATATGGAAAAAAAAACAGCTATGAGTGTACTGGAGCAATTCATATTATTATAGACGTTAAACAATGGATAGAAGACGTTTATTTGAAATTATTTCTGCAAATGAAATGGAATTGATTGACGTTTACATAAATGAACGGCGAAGTGATGAAATTTAGCAATAAATTTGAAGTAAATAAGTAAATTGAAAAATTCCACCGTGTTAAAATTGCATTAAAATAAGATGTGCAAATTGAAGAAGAGCTTATATTTGAAGGGAAAAGGGATCTATCGAATGGTGATTGCAGACGAGATTGAACTCATGAAGAAAGGATGAGGTGATTTGAATATTCGTATTATTGCTGAGCAGCTTGAAAGGATTCACCGACTAATTTCATCAATGAATGAAATTGACTAGCCAGTCATAGCACTGTCTAGGGCTGATTTTTGATAAATAGCTTCTGATTCACATATTTTTAGGTTTTAAACGCGACCTAATAGTATGCGCTATTCGGAATTAAACGCTTATATATATTCAAATGCTTTTTGATGTGCCATAAAGGTTCTTTAGCAGAGAATCGGAAGGATGGTTGATGTGCTGTAATTATCTCTGCAAAATTATCACCATTAAATTTTCCGCTTCAGCTGTAACTTAACCACCATCATATCGGATTGACATCAACATTTAACACAGAGAAAAAAACTACGGCTGAGCAATGCGCCTCCATATGTAGAAGTGAGAGGCAAATTCTGCACTAACATAGAAATGGGACTAATGAAGAACGAAGTAGCCGTCTAGGGCGTTCGAATTTTGATGAATTTTCTGCAGATGAATTTGATTTACTGTGATAATTTACTGCACGGTGTGCAGTAAAAAAGCTTCGGCAAATTTTTTCCTTCGGATAATATTCATCCACAAGTTACAGCAATTTCAATAGCGGAAGTGAAGATACGAGAGAATTTATGTACATACCCATGCATAATTAATAATAATAAGAGCATTGGCATTAAGATTTATGCACATTGCAATAGCTTGTTCGTAAGGGTATTGGAGGATGAGAATTCGATGATGGAATAGTATTGCGACGTTAATATGGTATCAGCTTTAAAGGAATATTCGCCGAACGGCTACGTGCATTTTATGCCATGAAGAATGAGGCAAAAGCGAGTGGATAACGAAGGTGTGTGACAAATGGAGCATAACTTATTGCCTATTAAACCAGCAGAACGTGCAAGAGTGCTCCCTACGATGGCAAAGTGAACTACTGAGCATCCATCGTTGTTGTCGAGCGATCAACGGTCATTTAAAACGTTCCTAACGGCGAATCGCGTTCCTACTGTAATGTGATAGTGCAGTTTAACAGCACTGAAAGTTTACTGACGACTCATTCATATATTTATAGGCGATCCGATTGCGTAAATTAATATTTTGGTGGAAAATTCTTTTTTGTAGAGTATACAAAGATGAATAAGCCAAAATTGATCATCCTGCGAGATGGAATGACTACAAAAGCATAGAAATATGTTATAATGATATACGATCAGGACGGGATGAAAAACAGCATAATGAGCAGCTTAATAGCACATGGTTAGGATGAGTTCAACCTCACACAGTGCGTGGACCCCGAAAATGGCCAATTGTCTTGCAAATGGTGGGGCGTGGTCGACGGCGCTCAACGACTTTGGTGGATGAGAGGCAGAATAGGCGGAGCAGTACGGAACGCGAGCAACACGCGATGAACGTATGCTGCGATGAGGAGAGTTGACCACGCCATCACAACAGCAACATTCAGTGCTCTGAGAAATGAGTGACACCAAGGTACGAACATGCTAAAGGTCACCTAGGTTGCATCCAAGAGATCATCGTCCGCTTCCGTGGGAAACCGTTGGGGGACCCCAAAAATGTGGTCGCGTTGACGCAACCACTTCGCTGAGAATTCAATGAGCACAGCGTCGTTGGTGAAAGGTCTGCCCTAAAGCTAGCTGAGAAGATTGGATGGTGGCGGAGTTGCTTGCGCAAGAAACATGTGCTGGCGGGTCGCTGAGTTTGTTATCGAAATAGCTTATATTTTATGCACGCGGAAAGCATTAAAAATAGCAATATAACTGATATTTCGTATTGTTTATCGTTTGTGGAATATGGCGTTGGGCAAATTTTTACCTAGAACCATCTTGTTTTGAGCGAAAGGTTGAAATCAACATGTTTAAGGAAGCAGCCGCACTTACCTTGGATCTTCATTTGTATGGCGGTTACACGTATATATATCACTGCGCTAGATTTAAGCACTACGTTTCCTCGTCGTAGTCGTTATTTTTAACTATCGTTTCGTATTTTGCTTCCTACTTTCTATCTCCTCCTTTGCCGCTTCCTTCCTTTCTTTCACCGTCATCTTTGAATTTGATCGTTGTAATGTAATAGTTATCAAACACAAAACAACTCAGGGGTGATAGACATACAGATATTAATGGAGAAAAGCAAACAGTATGGTGCAATTATTGCTAAGATGCGCAAAAAATTTGCACAATGCACCAGCCGCAAATATTGCGCGCTGTGCATCGGAAAACGAGACGTATCGCCACCCACGAAATGCAAAGTTATATAGGAATACGAATGTTGGCTAGCTTAGATAGAGTCGAAGAAGCGTGGAGGAATCGAACGTTTCAAAAAGTACGGTTACGAAGTAATACATAAACAGGAGCATTCATGTGGCGTTTGATTGAGAGAATTTGCGAAAACGAGCAGTTTCGAAGAGACGAGTTGCGTGAAATGATTGCCGTGTGTTGGTGGTGGTGGTGGTGGTGGTGCGAACAACGTTGAAGCGCAGTTTGGGGCGCATTTTGCTGGCGGCGACGACGGGGTGCGTGCATTGGTCGTGAGGGCTGGTTTTTGCATTGGCCGGCGGCATTTCGTTGCATTTCTTATCACCGAGCTAAGCACTTCCGTTTCTTGCCCGCCCAATTATATATCCGCTGTCCTTTGCGCCTTGAGCATGCGGTATGTAGACAGTATCATCCACACCTATTTTATCTCTTGTGATCAAAGCCGAACGATTATATGATAGATTGTTATCGCATAGCCGCCGAATTGATATGTCAAATGTACAGACGTGAAAGTTAGCGGATATGTAACGCAGTTCATGACTTCTGCATGTTGGTCGTTTTTTACTTGAAACCTGGCGATAGATGAAGCCTATAATAGAGATGATTCCATATTATATCTCTGCTTATTGGTTTTGACAGCCGTTTGCTGCCCTAATTTCTTAAATACGTGGACAAGGAGAGGGGGAGAGGAGAGAGGAGGGAAGTAGGGGTGTCGGGTTGTTGCAGTCCTCGTCCATTGTCAGTTGAGTTGGAAGTCTTTAAAGTTCTGACCAGTTCTGCAGAATGTTTTATTGTGCGAGGTATGAAAATTTCTCTCAAAAAACTTTAATAAAACTCCATCTGAATAGCAAAACTCCATTGCCAATATTCCACTAACTCTTGTTTGATTCTTTACGGCCAGTAATCTTCTCTCCTTCCTGCTTGAAAGGTCCAAAGTGCTCCAGTTTATGAATGTTGCAAAGGGTTCTTTCGAACAGCGGAAATCGAGTACTGCATTTCTCCTTAACCTATGGAAAGCGTTGGAGTAATGTTTCATGACATGACATAATTGCCAGCTAGTTTTGAATTTTGAGCACAGTTTGTATTCAAAAGAATGAATACAAAAAAATGAAACAAAATAAAAAATAAAAATAAAATAAGGATTCATTGGTAGTAATGCAAGTGTGCATTCTCATCTGTGTTTTCTTGTAGATCTTTGTAATTTCTACCGGTGATACACCTTTTCGATATTGTGTTCGCTTGAAGCGATTCCTTCCTATGGAGATTATCAGCTTAGAGAGCTTTATATTTTCTCATTTTCTTCTAAATGTTTAGAGAAATTAGGTACTGGGTGGTTTATCTATCTTATTTTGTAGTATTGTTCATAGAGGATGATGTCAAACGTAGATGTGTGCAACGAGTATTATGGCAATATGGGTATTTATGATGTGGATGGAATAGGATAGTAGAGCGTTGGCGAACAGCAGCTATACATTTGTTATATAACTTTGCTAGCGGGGGGTGCAGCATTTGAGCGAAGGGATATGCTCTGAAATGTGCCTTTTGTTTCTCGTATAATTGGACGCATCCATATGCTCCGATGCATTGCTACCGCAACTGATTTGCCTATTATTATTATTACTATTATTATTATTATTATTATTATTATTATTACGGCTTTTAAAAAATTCATTATTATCCAATGTCGTTATGTGAGGCTTAAACGTTGTCGGCTTTAAAATTCTAGTTGTGGCAATATCTGATAAAAGGTGCATTTAAGGAAAAAGTCAAATTTTTTTTTTTGAGAGAGAGGTTTTTTTTTGAATTTTTCATCCGCAAATGCTCATGAAATTCCAGTTCCCAACTTATCGAATTTTTATCTGCGAACACATCTGAAATAGACTGAATGCATAACTCATTTTGTTTTGACGTTGTCACTTGTTGTTACGAAAGTGGCCTCAAGAGTGTGCTAGTTGCTTTCGAAGAGAGCCCCCCCCTCCCCCCCTCCCCCCCCTCCAACATTTATTACGTGGATTTTCTTGCTTTCCTGTGGGTTGATTCCATCTTGATATGTGGAGTCGCTCTCCACTTGATTCCGGCGATATGTATGAATTTTTAAACTTCATTTAAAGACAAAGCTACGAATGATCCAAATGCTCATAGATCGAAGCCCTACGATTTGATTTAACCATTTACGTATCAAAGCATCCGACAATGTTTTTAAAATGGACTGATGCATAGTATTTAGCGAAGAACTAAGGCCTGTTTATGAAGGAAGTTCAAGAAAAGACCAGCGTTTTCAACATTGGTAGCGCACGCAACTAGAGAGCTACATTTCGAGAAATTCTCGGAAGAGAGCGTGAATGCTGATGCAGAAGTTTAGCATCTTCCGATGGCGTAAAAATTGCAGTCCGATAGCGATACCTAAGTTTTGAGGAAATGATATTCCCGAGGTGGAAGTTTTTGGGAGTTGCGAATTCATGGCATTCACTTTCTCATTAGTTATTTCACTGAGTATATGAAGGAAATAGTGGAATTGTTATGCGTAAGCAGTTCAACTATGCTGTTGGAATGCGCTCTGCGGGGAGTATTTACGGGGAAATTTATGTTGCGCGATTGCGTGTTGCAATTCCGCGCAGTTGACTGGCAGATGAAACGGTTCCAAGGGCGGAGTGCGTTAACGATTCATAAGGGTGCATGCGATATGTACGGATGCTTTTGTACGAATACCGGCATATTATGCTTGGCATTTTCACATAATAACTATTGAATAGTCATTTTACGAGGAATCGATCTCCTCGTTTCACTTATATTATTGAAAAATTACACAATATTTTCCAATCAAAGAATATATAGGTTGCTGAGTTTCCGGGGGTTTTTTTTTGCGATTTGGTAGTTGCTTTGTTAATGGACATTCTCGGAGCATTTCTTATTCTCTCAATTCAAAGAAAAGGTTTAAATGAAAATTGCCATATGGAAGGTGGTTGACGATTGAAGAGAGATTTGTGTTTGTATAAGTGTTCTCGAAGAAGGACTGTTTCGCAAAAGGAGATGCGAATGCGTTACCACATTTGCGAACGATGTTTTTATGATATAGACGCAATTGTAGGATAGTGATTGCGCAATAGTGTTACTTAAATTCGCCGTATCGTTTTTTATATGCGTCGTTTATGATCGAGCTGAAGATGAGTATAATGGAGAAGTGCAAATTGGATTGGTAGTATACGAAAATATGCTTGGCGAAATGGTGAATGGGCTATAGCGATGAATGAATGAGTGGACCGATGCAAGAGTGGCTGCTCATTGCGGATGTAGGAAGTGTCGGTCCGTAAAGGAGTAGCCACGCAAATGTTGAGGGCCACTTTAAGGCTCTTTGTTCGAATGTTGTGCTCTCTTTGATGGTTCATGTGGACGTTCCGTCACATGAGCGCCTCTTTTCTTCAAGGGTTTTTATAATTTGTGCTCTATAGAGAGTATTATAAGGAAGTGAACAATGCTGCATGTATTATAAGGGCAATGCACGACAGAAAAATGAGGAGTGGTTGTTATGATATGAAATATGCAAAAATTATTTATTGCGTTTTTTAAGCTGAGATTAACTTCCAATTTATTAAGGCAACGAGTGAGCGATAGTTGATATTTTGCTTTGATTTAGTTCCATATAAAAGAGATGGAACTTTGTGAAGTGTTCTTGGATCGGTTCAAATTTGGCTTGTCGGCTCCCTTTTCGGGGTACTAAAAAACGATTTGCTCATGACCGCGATTTATAAAATATTTTGCAAGTGTATTCATTAGCTTTTTATCGGGCTTATCGAAATGCCACGTAATTGTGAAATTACAACCGAAGTGGCACAATCAGTTAGGTGATAAAACTGATTTGCAAAACACCTATAGGAGACAGTTCACCAGATTCCTTGTCGACCCGTCTATTCACTAACGGTCGGCATGGATCTGTCATTTTCCATTCAGTCCTGTTCTGTATCTTCTGCTTCTAATGCTGGCCATAGAGCCGAACTGCGTTTGCGGCCTTCCGCGTGGTCGTTTTCGATCGCGTGGTATTCACTCTACTAGGTGACAGATCCAGCGATTGTCAATTCTTGGCGCACTGTGACCTGCCTATCTCATTTCCGTTGCGCAAATTTCGGAAACCACGTTTTGCACCCCAGACCTATGTCACAGTTCTTCGTTGCTTATCTGGTCCACCCTGGTTTCTGTCACCGCAAATTTCTTTTCATCACGCTGTGTTGTGGATCATATTTTGCAAGCACATAGCATTGATGGAAAGAAGCCTAGCCGTCGTAAGGATGTTAGCTCTGACATTCATCGGTAACCGCCACAAGGGCTAGCAACCCAAACGTCACTGCCACAAAATTTAGTTGCTACAAGGTTGAGGACAAATAAAAACAAACGGAAGGGCTCTTGCTTTACGACCTTGGGCCGAATGGCAAACGAGTATTGGTCGACGATTTGGGTACAGACATCTTCGTTGCGTCGTGTAATAACAGAACTTTGTCGACCAATGCTCTAGTCTTTGCACATCTCGGACGTCACGTCGAGGAAGAAGCAATTATTGATAGCCAAAAAAGTGATGAAACTTGGACTTTTCCACAGGATTCTTAATTATGGTCGTACGGTTAAATGGCATGCTTTATTTCAACAGTAGTGTTTTCAAAGGAGAGAGCTCTTTTGAGAGTCGAAGCTTGAGAGCGATTATGCGATAATGATGCGCAAATTTTACTTTGTTGTCATGACAATGCTGCCACTCAGAAACATGGCATTTGTACATTTCATGCGAAATTGCGGTTAGATATCACCATTCAAACAATCATGGATCGTGATCTTTGATCTCAACGATTGCTGGATGTCTTCGCTTATGATTGTGGTGGTATGGAGGCAATTAATATCAGAGATGGAAAAAGAAATTATTTGTTAGGGGTTGTGATGAATGCAAGCATAAAGATTAATATCGAAACTTTTGTTATTTTCGACGCGTTTCCTGCGGTACTTTTTGACAGATAGGAAATGAAGAAAGCCGTAAAAATGGTCAAACGAAAATGGCAGTTAAGCCATTCACCATCACAGGATACGCTTTATCACTTGCTTGCATGTAGGAAATTGATTCTTCCGACGTATGGGGCTGATTGTAGAGAGTAGGAGGGAGATAGTCGGAAGTAGTAAGGAGCAGGAGGAGGAAACATGCGGGATTCGTGAGTAGGAGAGGATAAAGGAACTTAAAAAGGAGAAGGTGGAAGGATTGGATAGAGGAGACTGGTAAGAGATGGAGAGCGGGAAGGATAGAGGGAACTCATAAGAGATGAGAAAAAGAGGTGGAAGGGACTCGTAAGAGAATGAAATGGGTCATGCTTGAATTTTTAAACGAGTTCAGCCCATCAGGCTATGTATGCTTTTGAAAGTACGCACATAAAATGAGTGGCATTTAAATGAAATGAAGAGGCGAGGTGCCGAGTTAAGCGGCTAGCTCATTATGAATGGAGCAATGCGCGCCGAGAGCAACAGCCGCAGTGGCTTTGTGCTCGATTTGTGGGCGCATTGCAAAAGATCGGCCCATATGTTCGAGTGTCGACCACTCCCCAAATAAACCTTCGATTGGTATCCCTGTGCTTCATCCGCTAGTAGACATTACATAGTGACACTCAGCTTGGTGCATAAATTTCTAGTGCTTTTTTTGTTCACACTCAATACACTTTTGCAGCGGGCGCGACAAACGTTCTTTTTGTTTACTCTTTGCATTGATATTTTTGGCAGCTTCCAAATGGCGATGTCTCGTCTCGCTTCACCCCGTTTCAAGTTTTCTTCGAAAGCAGACAGCAAAACAAAATGCAACTCATAGTTCCTCTAAGAGAAAAGCGTTTCGTTGAACAAATTCAACAACACACTCAAGTATTTAATGGATTCATTCCAGGAGAGCTGGTTAATATGTTATTCAAATGAACCGCTAATGTTTTTCATCAAATCCGGAAGAAGCTCTTTCCGACGGAAGTGTTTTCACTAAAATTCTATTTTGCTGCATATGAGGGCACAATTTTCTACGAAAATTGATACCAGGCTAATGCTGATATTACGCAGTACATGCATTCAATATGAACAGATGAAGACAGATGGGAAAATCACGAGGTAAGGGGAAGTGCTTGGTGAGGGAATGGTGGGAGGCAGCTGCGAGTGCTGCACTCGGCAAGTGATGGCGGCTTGGCGTAGTCGTTATGGTTGAATGAATGGGCAGTGGTGCTTAATTAGTTAATGAGGGTTTTGGATGGGATTGCGAGTCGAACGATCGTTTCCATATAATGCATTCACTTGCAACATCAAAGAAACACTTCAGCGAACTAGCGACTCGGAAAATGTGATGTTGGCAACGTGTTGCTACCCTCTTCGCGACGTGTTTTAGCTTGACCTTCGACCTTCGATCACTCATTTTTCACCTCACATTATGCTTTTCACCAACTGGCTGCTATCGTCTTGAATCTAAATGATCAGCTTGACCACATGCAAAGAAACATCTTTTAATCATAAGGTGGTTCGTTTTATTCTCGAGGAATACCTGAGAAGTGCAATGCGGAAGGTCTGTTTTGAAAGGGCAGTAGAAAATTGCTAAAGTCTTCGTAGAATTCGGTTATTATTTCTGTGAGTTTAAGTTCAGGACGTTTTGCTTCGTCATTTTTTACTTTTTCCCTTGGAGTCTTTTTATTGATAACTGAGTTTGTTGGAGATGGGCAGCTGCTTCTTTTTTCTCAGCTTCACCTATGCTCACCGTTTGACGCTGGGCTAAAATCTTGACGAATTGAGCTTAAATATCACATGTTCAGTTAGCTTTCGAATTGTTGTATTGCAGAAAAATGTATTGCGCTTCGGAGGAGATTCACGAAATATTTCACAAAGGGAAGAAAGTGTATTTATTTTGTTTGCCAGACTATAGAGTTGACTTTAACGACGTATTTGGGCATGTGGTTGTAAAAATGTTTCTTTTCGATAAACATAAACCACTGATTCTCGTTGTTCTCTATGGGAATATTCCTTCCCTGCATGTTGTTGTCGTTGGTCGATTGTTGCTGAACATGAGTCGTAACATAAACTGTCTTGTTTATAGAATATTTTCGGTATGCTAGAGGTCACCACAGAGTGAATGCATTTGATTGAGCGATGAATTCCAGCAATAAGAGATGTCCTCTGAAAAACGTCGCATCGTAAATTCGTTTAGCGGTGAGGGCGCAAGAGGATGCGGTATTGGCGGCGAGTTGATGCTGTACTGCGGAAATGTTTCACTCCAAGTAACCATCCACTTCATGCATATGGCGCACTCAATAATAGTGCATCAATGACCGACGTATTTATGTCAATCAAAGGGATGCTTGATTATGCTGAACAACATCAAAGCAAATCCACGTACAAGAGTTAACATCATGCTTGTATGCATGACCGCATCCGGGTCAGCATTTCTATTCCGTCTTCAGCGCAATCCTAGGTTCGTTATTATTTCAGTATGTGTATTGATGACTACTGTGACGTTTGCCTCGCAGTATTTTGGTCGGCGTTGATCGCTGTTAATTACTGGCAAGGAAATGAAGTCCCGGGGGACATCCGCAAAAGGTTGCTTCATCAGAAGTCGATTTAAATAAAAACTGAGCAGGAGTTTGAAGGACACTTCAATTTGAGAACTTGTGAATCTGTTTCTTTGGTTTGTTTGAACTGGAGATTGAGCATAAAAGAGGAAAGCATGAACAGAGACGATTGGATTGAGTAGAGATTGAGCACGAGCAATCAAGAGTTTTGCATTGGTTCGCTTCGACTGATTTCGGGGTTGCTCGGCAGAGCGTCGAGCATTACAGCGGAAATTGCACAAATTCGGTAGCGAAGCGTGGAGGGCGAATCGAGGACGCGTTTTAAAATTGAAGCAATGGGCACTGACTAGCAAGCTAACGTTTGCCTCCTTTGTTGGTAACTTGGAGCAAAGGAATTCGCCTAAACAGTTGCTGTTACGCTACGGCCAAGTATCGTTAACAAATGAAATGTCGCTACGTAAACAGATGGCTCGGTGCAGCCTGCGCCGATCTTTGAGGAAACTTCCGCACGTTTGACCATTCAAACTGAAATGTCC
>JAARMF010000930.1:42149-52983 GCA_022844705.1 Toxascaris leonina | reverse complement strand
CCCCCCCCCCTCTCCCTCTATTCCCTATTTGGCTTCACAAGGCAGCGTTACCAACTCAACTCACATACTCCTATGACCTGCTGCTTCTCCTGTTACTTCTTCAATCCAATATCTCTAACTTCTTAATTCATTGTTTGACAAATTGAACCGGACAATCAAAGTGAAAACAACACCAATATTAATCAGAGGAGATTTAGGTGTCGTGCAATAATTCTCTTGCATCTCAACTGATGAGTTGTTTCTATTGTTTGTATTATGAGTTAACCTCTTCATATCGCCATCACACTTGATCATAGTTTGTTCAATTTTTGCACCCTATCTGATATGTTCGTCCATTCAGTCATATTGTCCTCTGTAAATTTAGTAAGCGTATTAGAGGTGTGACAACGGGGCAATGACCAATAAACAATAAACAAAATGTGGCGTTCTTTCGTCTCATCCCCTTCTTCTCGGTTTCGCGTTCCTGCAGTTTTCTGACACATCTAATACCTCGACCTGCAGTTTATGTAGCATACCTAAGCTTTTTACTACGAAACGATGTTGTTTTAAAGTTGTTGTTTGCTACGCAATTGTCGTTGAAGTATGTTTACGACTGATGTAATGTGTTGCCTTTCTGTCATGGTTTTTTCTCTGCAATGAGGCCAACCATTGCATCGAGATGATTTATGCAAATGATCTTCAGTCGAAAAGCTGCGCTATACAAGAATCTTGGGGTGCAGTATTTTGCGACGAATAACATCTGATTTGAAAACTTCCATGGGTAGAAAGTGTCAATGCTTGCCGCAATTTATTTCAAGGATGACGTTACATCTGCACTTCACATCCCGAGTGACTTGCTGCGCCAACTTTCCATTTATCGAAGATACAAATTTTAAAAGAAATAAAATAAAATAAAAACCAACACCATCCTCCATGTAATCTACTTTTTCAGTCACCTTGCCATGATCACATCGTTTATGATTTATTCTTACGCTTAAGGATGTTGCGTTTTCTGGTCGATATTTAAGCCGTTGTGCTTCCAAGTTGGTGAATTTACCGCTGAGAACATTTACATGGTCACCAACACGTTGCCTTTTTGATCATCAAATCATCAGCAAAGTATTTCCACTTTGTGTCCTTTCAGCAAACCAAATCGCAAAGGCCTATGTTACTATAATCTGCAGAAATTGAATCCATCAACCACTGTACAAAATTTAGGTTACTGCATTCTGTACCGGAGATACCTTAGTGATTTCAGTGCTGAAAGCTAGCCTGAAAATCTCCTCGATTCGCCGACAATCCCGTGCTTCCTATAAAATCGAAATCCCTCTCATAAATGATTTGCATCTCATTTCTTCTTCCTCCATACGACTTGGATTTGCTACTAATGAGCGCAGTTCGGTCGTTTTCACTATCTACTTAATCTATGAAGAACCACCAATGCTCCACCTTCATCGACTTTTCAAACTCCGAATAGTTAATGTCCTATGCTATTCATTATTCATTTGAGTGGATAGATGTTGAAGGCTTATTTATGCCGAATTAAAACGGCTACCCAATAAATAACACCAAATATGATTCAGCCACTTTTCAACGTTTGCATTCCTAGCGAACATGAGATATTACTTCAAGTAGCGGAATATCGTGAAAAGGCTAAAAAATTACGAGTGGCATACGGTTTGAAATTATGCACAGAGTCAATTGGAGTGGTGGCATTCTCATTGAAGGCGGGCGGCTCAATCAGCAGTGATTCGCTGACGATGCGGTATTTTTTCGCTAGCAGTAGCACAACACTACAGAGAATACTGCGGGTACTGAACGAGGAAGGAGTGAAAATTCAGCTAAAGATGGATTCAGCAAAAAGGAACTACATGAGATCAGAGGTCATGCCAGAGACTAGATTCATCTGAGCAATGAGGAAATCGAAGAAGCGAAACACTCTATCTATCTCCGAAAGGAGGTGTACGTGCGGTACAGCCTCACCTGTCAGGTAACAAGGAGAAGGAAGGAGGGTTAGGCTGAGCTCAACGACATGAAAGAAGTCCTCAGGTCTATTCTCCCCGTGAAAACCAAAGCTCATCTATTCGATGCAACGGTCCTGAAAGCAATAACGTAGGGGGCGGAAATATGGTCCTCGACGAAAACAGAACAGCATAAACTTGCAGTCGCTCAACGGGGCACCGCATCGAAGCTCAGGATGTGGTCACTGCAACGGAGGTGAACTAGCTATTCTGGGCCGGACATATTGAGGAGAAAAAACCGAGAGAAAGGTCATCACGTAGATGGAACGACTATATCAGAGAGCAAGTGGGACCATTTTGGATTCCGAAACGAGAAACAGAAAAGAATGGAAAAAGAAAATCCAGTCAGTCGTCGCGTCTGAATTGCAGCAACGGTTCCAAGGAAGATCCAGGTAGGGCGACTTCTATGTCCTAAATAAGTACGATTTTCTTTCAAGAATGTTAAGTGATTTTATAAGTATTTTAAATGATATATCAAAGTGAGACAACCAATCGACTGTGCGCGAGATGGCACTATGACAGTTCAAGCGACGGAAAATTTAAGGCTTTGTCGGTTATAAGAAATGTCTTTGAAACTAACGATTCCGTTTGTCCGTTTTTGCATCGTGCACAAAACCGCTTCTAAGAAGATATCAATGGTGTTGACTCGAATGAGACATTGGCCTTGCGCGCATTAAAAAATAGAGCTCCTACTGGTGATGCCATTGTACTAAAATTGCCGGTGCAATACTTTACTTATACTTCCACCTAAAAGTGGTGGAATATTGTACTGCTACCTTGAATACCTTGAGCAGCTGTGATTTCATCGATTTCGTCGTTCTGTCCATTGATGCGGCTGGCAATTTTCCCATCTTCCGCATCCAAGCGACGCCATATGGACGTCACAACAGATCTTCCCATCTTGTTGGCAGCCTGCCGTGTTCTTGCTTTTCATATTGCTGTGTCCAGTAGTCCATCGCCTGGTGGCCAGCTTGCTGGAGACATAGCTTCCGGTTATTCGGAGTTTCCTTCTCCTAGCCTTTCTTCTTTCACGAAGTACCTACAAGGCAGCATTGGCTGCGATCTTTTTCGGCGGGTCGTACATGCCGTGATGCGAAGCCGTCAGTAGGTAATGTGACCATTTTTTAAGTGTTGGCGTGCCACCGCCAACACCAGTCACACCCTGATGAATTTCGCCATTGGTTGATCCGCGCCTGCTCATTCAGCATACTCGCAGGCAGACGTCATATCTGAGGGCCGTTCCACGACCCTTCACCGCATCCAGCTGAGCGAACGTAAGCACGACCGCTCAGCAACCGTCCAAGCGACCAGGTTTTCGTACTTCTACCACTTTTTCAAATAGCTGTTTTAACGCACCTACAATGTGCTTGCGGTTGCGGATTTGGTCCAATATACTGTATCGGGTATCTTGGCCCAAAAGTAAAATACTGATACTGCATGTTTTGCATGATGTGTTTTTCTTGATATAAATGAACACGACAGGAAACGTCAAACAATTAGTGCACAGAACGAACAAAAGCCATTAAAATAGTGCGATCACTTACTGAAAACATCCAAAAAATCATTGAAACAAGCTTCAGAATAAAACCACTATTTTCTTCATCAAAAATGAAGTGAATGCAATTGTCGACGGGCTGAGATCGCTATGGTAGATTGTTCACGCTCATTTCGGACCCGTCGAAAGTCTGGAAACCGTTTTGCTGTATCTTCTGATCGCCTGCACAGCCACCAACCATTTTCATGCGTAGACGACTCGCAATTGAAAAGGGACAAGTCTTCGACCACAAACAAGATGCATGTAAGAAGGCAACAATATGTATTAAAGGTCGAAATCAAAAAAAAAAAAAAACAGCTGAAACTTCAATGTCATTTGAAGCTTAATGGATTGTACCGGCATGAAGTGTAACAGTCGGAGAATACACCGCAGAACAGCAAGTGAGAATGGTAACACAAAAACACAGGGCATTTTTCTTTCGCAACAACGCATATACTAGTCGTCAAGCAAATGCGCATACGAATCGCATTCGTTTGAGGAGACAGGATGCGATGAAATTCTTTCCTTCCCTTATCCAGCAAATGTTTTGTGGGCACGAGTCTATTTGCATTTCTGTCGATTTTTGGAAATGTCAGAAGCACCCATTACTGAAGCGTTCCAATTAAATTCAGGTTAGACCTTGAGCGGGGTTGTTCAGCCGTTGGCTCTGTTAATCTGAATTTCATATGACTCTTATTAGTTCACTGACCTCAATGTGACATCTGGCTTCCTTCAGATCACCTGCCAGCACCTATGCAACTCAATCTTTTCGGAAATAACATATCGAGCCCAATTTTTGTGTTTATCTTTTCAAAATCATTAGTTTCATCGTCCTCAGATTCAGTACGTCGTCGTCAGCNAGTGTAACGATGCACTGTCATCTTCGACTCCTAAGTTGCTTATTGCATTTACCTCGTTGCAGTCTGTGTTCTTCCTTTTTCAGCGTGTGGTAGTACCTCATATTCATTTTCAAAAGTGTACACTACGTTTGCACCTGAGTCAGTTATCACTATATGTTGACGACTCATCCATTCACACACCGTCCAGGGCCTCCAAATAGGCTAGTTCAGGACCCTACGCATCACGATGTCGGTGTCACTTCTTCAAACCCAGAAATGCATTCTTGGGGGATCCCTCCCCAACGTAATGGATCGCTGCAGCAATAAATGAACCCTTCGCATACCTTTCGCTCCGAATGTCAACAACGATGGACGGTCAAATTGACGATTTCACATCTGCTACAATCTTCTCATCCCTTCCTTCCAATGGTCCCTCCAAAAGAGATAAAAAGACCTATTCAGAAACTTGGAAGAAGTCGCGGATTCAGCACAGCTGAATACTCGCTAAAGTCCTCGCTGAAGAACGTAATTAAATTTGGTCATTTTTATTTGTTCTTCTTCGTTTATCCGTTGCAAATGATTCGATTTTCGAAATGGTCCCCCATTAAATGCTGCCACTAAAAAGCTCGCATCAAAGAGGATGGATTGTAAAAGAATCTCCCATAATCCCCCCACAAAGGATGAAGCTATAAAAATTTAGGTGAGAGGGAGAACTGCCTCTCCGAATGTAACCTAAGTGACGAGAAAAACAAGCCGGAAATGTAAGACACTTACTCAACAATTACTTACTCTTGCTGACCTCGTTGAACACCTAGGATAAGAGATTCAACCCCCAAGAAAAGTTTGTCGCCTAGCAAAATCGCTGTTTACCACTTCGGGACTGGACGCTCAAACTTGAAACTGCAAAAGCGTTCTAACACCTTCATGAGCTTTCTGATGAAGGACGTCTTAAATAAAAGTAAAAGATACGATACAAAGGCAGCCGTAGCTTCATCGATTCCCATATTGATGCAGCTGGCAGCCATGCCCACACATGGCTGTTGTGACCAGATTTTGGAACGCCTGGTGGTCAGCCTCGTGGTGATCGTTTTGGAAATCAGCCGGCAGTCGAACCTGGGTCTTTTCGATTGACGAACGAAGGCTATACCGCTGAGCTACGAACCCCCTTCAAATAAAAGTACAGTGAAGAAATGATACGGTGCACTTGCGCTTTTTTCCGCTTCTGTTCCCCTTCCGCCTTACGGAAACGTGGCTGTACTATACTTGTGCTGTACTTGCGGACTCTAATTTCATACAATACTCTACTATACCTGGTATAAGTACAAGTGCAGTACAACACACGTTTTGGTGCAATGCCATCACCAGTTCCTATCCTTCTTGAAACCACTTTCTTTCTTCTTGAAGCGCCTGATTGAGCATCTCTGCTTTTCCTTCTTTCGTTCTTGTTTGCAATCTTTTTTCCATTTCAGCTCAATCCTTTCGATCGGCGAGCTGCTATTTTGTCTCATCTGAACTCGATCCACAATTACATCCAATCATAGTCGATATCTCTGTATCTTCGATTGGCAAAGTACGTGAAATAGCCGATATCTTCGATGGGCAAATCATAGTCGATATCTCTATAGGCATTTCTCATGTAACAATTTGTTTTCCTCTTAGAATCGCTCAGGGGTGGAGGAAATATTTTGACGCATGATTGATTATTTACCAGCCAGTTATTAGTTCCGGATCAAGTTGAGCGATAGTCGCTCCAAATCCCATGAAGGTGGCAGTGTCGTGCATCGAAGTAGTACTCATCGGCCATCAGTTTCTGAATATTATAGCTGAGAAATTACGTGATGTTATTGGACTGAAATTTCCGATATATAGTGTGAAATTACTAGCCCATCGATGGATTTTACAGAACTCAAGAGTGTTACGCAAATTCGAAGTGAATTGCTCGAATAGTCATAACTTGAAGTTGATTGCCAGGAATATTACTTATGGGATATTGGTGTTGATTACGACCATTACGTTCAACTCTCGTCAAATTACTGCTGCAAGCTCAGTGCACGAGCTTTTGCTTTCTGTGAATCGTTACATTGAAGACTTCATTGCGAAAATCCGATAATAAAAAAGCCACAAGTCTCTGTTCGCAGCTTGTTTAGAAGTGGTCAATTAATTACTGCCGATCGAGTGAGCTTAACAATACCGCTACCGCTTTCACTCAACGCTATTCTGGCCTGTCAAATTTGAGTTATATGCTTGCGCATCGTCAGTTTCAAATTACTTGAAAAGCAACGTTACGAGTTCTGTTCAATTTTTTGCACTAAATTATTCAACCGATCCTTCGATATTGTTTCCGAGAGAATTTTGAAGCTTTTTGTCGCCACCTTCCACATATCCTAATTGATCCTCAATTAAATTTACATCATTTCGGCATTGGATTCGCTGCATGTTTCCTTCCTGTGTGTAGCATTATCACTCGTGTTGGAGACGTGCTTCACCAGCACGACATATATGCTTTGAGTCTTCCGGTTTTTACAAACACGCTCAAAAACCATGTTCTTAATGTGAGCTGTGATCTCGGTTTCATCTGAATACATCGACGTATGTATGTAAAAGTGGTTTTTACAAAAGAAATCAAGTTGTGGTACCCTCAACGAGTTCCGATATACATTCGAATGGAATTGATGAAGTGGCTGACGGCTGCAGAATAGCCGAAATCATGATGCATTTTCGAAAATGTACCAAAGCAACTCGGCCTTTGCATAAAAGGGTATCGATGATCGTTTGAGTGCAAAATTGTTGCTGCAACCATCGCTCGTAGGTGACATGAGTAAGTTGTGAGGCGAAAAGCAATAAACGGAAATGAAGGAAACGTATTGGAGATGAATGAAGCTGCACAATCAACGAAATGAAGTGAGGCAAATGTAGCCGTCACTTTAATAGATGAGCAGCTCATTAGATACAATCGAGAACACAGCGTGAGCTCGAAAATATTGTTGAATATCACGCGAGGATAGCACCTATAAATATTCGATAGCACCTTACATGTCAGTATGGCTTTATTTTTCGTTGATGTCCAAATGTGCCTCGTTCGGAACCGTTTTCTCTCTCCACGTGAATTAGGCAAATTTCATCAAGCTATCATCGAAAAAAGAACTTTCTTAGCAAATATGCGTTCTCTATTTGTAAATAAATTCAATTCATATCTCTAAGATATCTTGGCCATATTATTAGATGTGAGCACATTGCAGAGCTGAAAAACCCGTATTTACCATGGTGCAGTCACAGCATCTTCCGGGCAATTAATTACGATCTTAAACATTCCCACGCATTTCAAGTAACAGCAGGCAAAGTTCTCAACCTTCGTTCTTCTATGTGCCTCATCCTCTGATGACAATATATTCGTCAAGCAGTGACTATACTATCGACTTTCATGCGAGGTTAGATTTTCTACGATCTCAGGATAGAAGTACGACCGCTTATTGCCGATATTGCACACCATATCCACCACCCTATCTTACATACTTTACTCATCACCACATTGCATCTAGTAAATAGCGCTACACTCTCACTGTGTTCAGTTTGCTTTCATCGATGTCGACTTAAAAAGTTATCACTGCAAATACCTGCAAACTAATCAAATCGATGAGGAAGTAAGCAGTATGGAGTGTGGAAACCCAAGAATGCATTATTAAAACCAATGCTATTAATTAATTCATCCCGATGTGTTATTTGTAGTTTTGTGACTATACATTTGGTAAGGATTTGGAGTCGAATATGCGGAGAAGAGATATCGGTTGAAAATTCGGCAACACAATTCGCTCTCTGCACCCCTACGATACACATCTTCGGCAAAGCCAAAACCCTTCTTATTCGAAATACGTCTATTATGCCAGCAATACCATTGTTCTTGCTTTAATTTCTAATCACTCAATTCGCCTATTATCATACAACAGTGCACGTTGTAACTTCCACATTATCCACACTGTGCAGTCATAGAATGACAATTGATTATCACCTAGAGCAGAACCAATCCATTGGTATCAAGTCGCTGTTAGCGCAGTTGCAATGCTCACTCTATCGTCTTTATGATGCGTTGTATCACCTTTACAAAACTGAACGTGAGCATGTCTGCATCTGTATAAGCACTCTTACTTGCAATTGCAAATGGAGAAAGTTTCGCACAAGCACAACGATGAACGGTATGGCTGTGACCTAACCTTAGTGCCCTTTCTCAGTGAACAATATTCTAAAGGAATACCAGTAAATACTGGTGACTCTCATCGAGAACAATGAAGATAGACGACTATTACAACTGACGACGCCGACGACGAGCAATAAAAAGCACTGCTACAGAAACTATGAACGAGTTGGATGCGGCAAAGTCTGATGAAACGAAGTCGTACAACCTTAGTGCCCAACGCTCAAATATACCAGAACAAAGCCTAAACAATATTGCAATCAACGATCGTACCCGATCGATACAATGCAGATGCAGGCGCAGATGCCCTTATAGGATTTGCTATATTCGATGATCGAAATGCCCAATCTCGACAGATTGTCTCAAAGTTCACCCTGCCAACGTCGATGAGAGTAATCACTTTATAGGGCATTCCAAGGCCACCACACATAACATCAACATAACATCGTAAACCAACTATAATTTCCCAGCTCTACTTCACTGCTAAAGAAAGCTGCTTCTACCATCCATTATTTAAAGACACCACTGTCAATTATGAATAAAACAATAATAAAATTAATTAAGCGGTGAAATGCAATATAAACAATTAGAATGAAAACATCCATCTATATTTAATCGATGAATCGGAAGCAAAAAACGATGCAAATATTTACAGAACACATCACGCCGGGGAGATACCCCTTCATGCAATGCGAACGACTCATTAAAGTCCAAAACCTGATGGTAGTTTCACGATCGTGAATGCTGTATTACAGAGTAAAGACAAACGTTTTTGGAAAAGCTTCCTATGCTAAGGATCTCTCGCATGCGAAATTTCAGCTGATGTTGCAGAACATTGGTATATCAACCGACCTACTACTACCGCATTTCGTCAATCATATAAGATCGTATAGGCAGTGTGCACTCTCCTTCTTGTCGGTGCACAATTTATAAAAACACAACAATGACAATAAGCATGGACAGGTCATTTCCTCCGTCTTCCTTCCCTCTACTTCCCTCCTCTCAATCTTCCCCTTCTCTCCATCTTCTGCATTTCGGATCTCTCACAGGCGAACGGCAAACGTATTGACCAACATCAGTGAACATAGTTATTAGAACATCCAGAATCATTCTGAGCTAGAGAAGACCTATAAATTCCCTGAATGTTCAATTGAACAAAAAAATGACACAACTAACATAAGCATATAAATATATTAAAAAGCCAATTACGAATAAAACAAAGGATATCGTAAATGCAAACCTCGGAACCACTGCACTTTAAATATACATTCTCAAATCAGTTAGTTCTTTGGTTAGCATGAGCCTTATCTTCGAAATTCCCGACCTATCGTCTCATCAGAGGGCAAGCCGCAATTTTGCAACATACTGGTATAAAAGATGCCCGAACTGAGACAGTGGAAACATTCGAAGGAGAATATGAGGATGTCCGAGATTCGTATACAGAGTCCGCTTTTGCTCTCACTCTAAACAAAATGGAGCGAAAAAGTCAGCCACTACATACATTCTTACCTTCGTTACCCCTCTGCCCAAATCTTCGGGAATGTTTGACACTTTCTGGGGTCCGATGTTCTCGTAAATTACGAGCAGCTCACAACTATCTTTCACTTGGATGAAAAAACTCGTATGTAAAAATTCCCACTGCTGCCTTTCATTATATAATATATATAGGAACTTCTTGAGTATTTTGAACAGCCACTGCTTTCTTCGCTTCTTCCACTCAGTTAGGCAAAAAGCGGGCAAGAATTCCCTCCGAACAATTCAGTACATTCCCAGAATCGATTAAGCAAAAACACAAAAGTTGTCAAATTCTCCAAAACAAGTCAAGAATCCAATTCTCTCGCTTGATGAATCATTCACTTTCTTCCTCGTTCGGCAAGCCCACCGGACGCCGTCGAAAAATCCCCGAGCCAACTTTCCTCCGTTCCGTTATAATCTCTTCTTTTTGTTCATCAAGTATAGCTGCTGATCCAGCACTAAACGAAATAAAATTTACGCAAAGTACAAATCGCCTTGTGAAATGCGAAGAAATGATAAGGCTGTAGCGTGTTACTTATCTATCGATGATGCCTAAAATTGCTTTATCAGCTCAGCAACAGCGCTTGCATCAATTATTTCTGAACACTCTGTAAGCCTTGAAGTATATACAAGGAAATGCGGCGCTAGAAATAACAGCAGTATCACTAGGAGATGTAATGCCTCCTCGATTAACAGCAGGCATTCGCATATAAGTGTTTCACATAAATGTCCTATTCATAACTCCTCCCCCCCCCCC
>JAARMF010000929.1:29007-56245 GCA_022844705.1 Toxascaris leonina | reverse complement strand
CCACTTCGTCACAGAATTCAAAAGTTGCCAGCAGCATCCAAAAGCGGCAAGTTGCGTTTTCGTGGTTGAAGAAAACTGCCATCTATTAATCGAATCCGAAGCTTTAGACCGAGCTTTGCATGTCGCAAAAAACTCTGAGCGGAAACGCTGTTCAGGAAGTGACTCTTGCTGTTTGCTGTCTCTAGTGTATCGCCTCCGCAATTTCGTCTACTGAAAGGATATAGAACTTCTTTTCGCATGCTGAATTCCTCATCCGTTTTTGCCATACCAACAAATCAGTGAGCATATGAAAAGACCAAAGTAATGTTGATATGGGTGCTTTAATGGCAAATTTCCACAGTCGCGCATGTTTTTGTCCACAAGGCAGTATACTGCGGCAGGTGATGGTAAATGGGACGAAAAGCGGTTTGGGCAATGATTGGGCAGCGGCCTGAGACGTTGGGGGAGGAAAGTAGTCTGATCTCTTGGGAGACGATGGTTGAAAAGAGAAGTTAGGGGAAGAGTTCGACGGCTGTGGCCCTGGATACTGCCGTGTCGAACCTAAGTAGATAAATCGAAACTTTCGGCCATTACCTTGTATCTTATCTATGTTATCAGTGTAACTACCTCATAGAGCTGATTAGACATGATTTCAAAGGTTCTTACGTAATTTTCTGTTCCTTTTTAAGGTAACGAAGGAGGAATTCACGAATTATTATGCCGGAGTATCGGCATCAGTGGATAGCGATATTTACTTCGATCTCATGATGCGAAATGCGTGGAAACTCTGAGGAATCAAGGCCTCGATGCTTACTACAGTACAAACTAATATTCGGCTTCCAGACAAGCTTTTCCATTCAACGTTTAAGCATTTTTGACTGCAATTCTTTTCTTAAGCAAATGTTTTCTTCGTTTCACATAAAATAACTGACTGCCTTTTGATGCTGCCAGCGCAGAAATCGACGACGACATCAATTCAATGCATACTTGTTCACTCTCGTTTCCACCGAAAATTTTTGATAACGCTCGCGTGGTAAACATCTGCATCAGTTAACATATGATTCAGTAAGCATAAGACGGGCTCACACTCCCTTCCTGCTGATTGTCAGCTATCAGAGATGAGAAAATCGTTTCTCCGATCGTCGTAAATGGAAAGCCTGATAGATGTGAAATGAGCACCTTTTTTAAAACTTATTTGTGTATGGCTGCATCCAAAGATGGGGTCTAAAGTGGAATATGGTTTACGAGGTCAGCTTATGACGTAAGTTGTTATGCTTGTCAAATTTCGTTACCTCAGTTCAGTGTTTGCTAAGTTGAAATTACTAAGCAAATAGAGAGATACGCGTTTACACAAGCATATTTATTTACATACAACACCACATACTTTTTGAAATCAAAATTTGAGGAAACGCATAAAGTTGGTGAAGAAATCATCCTGAATCCCTCACAGCTTGATAAATATACCCACTGTTGCAGAAGCAGTTAGCGCACTCAGAGCAGAGAACTGTCTCTTGCACGGAAGCAGTTTAGTGATAAAAGCACCCGCATGGTAAGCCAAAAGTGAAGAGTAAGAATCATGTGAGTGCTATAACAGAAAATCAAAGTTTAAGATATGTATAAAATTAGCTTGTTGCTGAGAAATCTCTAATAAAATGGCAGCTACTTATCGAAGCCGCTTTGTCTAGTTTTACAGTAAGTGGTACTGAGGAGTTCCTTAATGCAAGGTGAGTTGATGGCGTCGTAATTCCTATACACCTCACCGCACATGCTGCTTTGAAGTCTCCCAGCGTAAAGTGGAATGACCAAGTTCGTCTCGTTGCTCCAATTGATCCGAGCAGCCACGCAGTCTTGCCTTTACAAGATGTTGTCAGTTGCTGTTGAAAGTGAAAAGTTGCGCATTTATTGGGGTGCTCAAACAAATTGCTCTTTAGTAAACAATTCACAGAAACAAATACTTTCTTTTGAACCTCAGAATTGAGATGAAGTTCGCCAATACCGCAACTCGCNNNTTCAGAGAAACGAATACTTTTTTTGAACCTCAGAATTGAGATGACGTTCGCCAATACCGCAACTCGTAGCCGCGTGATTGCACTTTTCATTCATGTATCGTTTCGTCAGCGCAGTGTGAGTTTCAACGACGGCTTCGATGAGGATAAGACCTCCCAAGATGTTGCGGAGGAAAGGTGTTCAATCATACCGGTGCACATTTGTTGCAACTAAAAATGCAAGTTCAGTGTGCAGATTTCGTCACGCTTTACATACTTATATATATATATATATATANTATATATATATATATATATATATATATATATATATATATATATATCATCCGCCAAGGTGAAATATTGAAAGAATGAGGTGTGAAAAGCTGTTTTTCACTGTGAAATATACATTATCAGAGCCACAAAACGAAATAATACCACTCGGAAGATGTGGAAGTACAGCAAGTGCGATCTTCATGATCACGCAATTATCGGAACAATGTGAGAAGTGAACAAAACTTCCGCTGGCAATGCAGCCCTAACCGACTGCCCTTTTACAACTGTTGAATAAGTTCGACATCGGTGGATATAAAGTAACGCTGCATTTCTCTTGCATTCATCTCGCAATAAAGTTGCTCAGCAGTGGCTAGGTTGTGACAATTTGGCTATCAAAAACGTGTCGCAAATCAGACAAGAGAACATTGAAGAATCAATACAACAACAACCAAAGAACAAAGATCATCCATCTTATGACATTTCAGATGGGAATAATATTCACGAAAAGATGGAATGCAAGAAATGAACGAATGAAATCCTGATGTGCAATGCACCGCGGACTTAAATGACAACCACCTCTTGTTGGACAACGCAAACCGCTGCAATCGCACTGTCTGGATTTGCGAAATTTGGTTCATACGATTGCACATGATATGACCGCCTTATACAACCTTCTACACTGATTCATCTTGTAGGCTATGCGACCAGTCGAAGATGTACATCTCCAAATGAATTTAGTGCCCTGAACAGAACGATCTACCGAAATTTTCCAGGAAATCGCTATATCAATAGAGAGCCACTGACTTCTGTAGCTTGAGACCCAAAATTTGAAACTTCTGGCTTCTTTTTGATGAAGGGCTCATACCATGATGTTCTGGAGTGGGCGCTTGTTCACTGACTGCACAGATTACCTTTCAATGACCGAGTTAATTGCGCTTGGCTGTACGTTCACGCGTGTTGAATGGAACTAAGAATTACAATGGCAGTTCGAATGCGAAATGCACATCCATAAAGTGGTATCGTCTACACATTATATTTCACATGAACGTTATCAGACTCCTCATCTTCAGGATGAATCCATCAATCGAATCGGCACTTTCTTACTTCAGTTTTCGTGCTCCACTTTCAGAACAATAGACCATATGGGATTTATGGAGATTGCGAAGAATAAAGTCTGAAATAGAAGGCGTTAAATGACGCGAAGAACAATTGATGAACACGTGTGAACCTTGCCAGAAATATCACCACTGTTTTTGCTTTAATCGACAATTTATGGCCTTAATTATTAGACGGCCTTTAAGTTGATTATACTGTGCAGGCACGCCGAAACAAATACAAGTGTCTGAGATTGGTAGAATGAAAGAAGAGAGCAATGTGTTCCGAAGCGTCTCATTTGAGGGAAACGCTCGTACACAGCTATTCAAGTACTTCATATGTAAAGCTTTTAATCTATCGCAGTGCTCAGTGCGCTTCATCACACTAAGATGAAGACTCAGTGTCTTTTCCTCAGCGATGTTGTTGGAACCATTTTGCCACTGCTCAGGTCGGATCTGCTTTTTTGCTTCTTCAAATAATTTTTTAGCGCATAAATTAAACGTCTTCGAAACGTCAAAAGTGACACGGTTTTTAATCTTTGTGGAGTGAAGCAGCATGGTGATTTACTACTTCGAATTCGACGCCAAGAATAACTTCATTTTTCAGTCACAAATCAGCACACTCACTGATAGCCACTAAAACAATGGTATTTCAAGTATGGCGCACAAAACCTGCATGCTGACAGTACTAAGGCAACACACGTTCTCGAGGTACAGATGAAAGCATATCACGGACCATCTATCGCTTGTGTGGAAAAGCGGATGGGAAATGAAACAATCTGCAGGCCATCAATATTCCTGTTTTGTTTCAATCTGGATTTCTTGCGCTATTTTCGAAAACTTGCGATTAAAACTATAACTTGAAATTTTTCGAGCCCACGTTTGCCTGAAACCCAGCAACTTGCATTGTCCTTCATCGATATTGTCCTCTCCAAATTGCACATTATGTGCAGGCAATTAGATTAAGATGAAGCATAAGTAAGTAGTTATCAGGCTTTTTATAGCGCTTTCTTTGAGAGGGATGACGGGAGTTTTGTCGAAACAGGCTAATATAAAATTAGCTGGAACATATCTGCCTCATTATCTTGAAAAATCCTAATTCAAACGAATTCAAACGTTTCTTGTAATGCAAAAGAATGCATACAGATGGGTTCCTAGAGAGAAAAGGCAACCAAGAAATTGATTTCTTCGGTAATATTATTTAGCTAAAATAGAAAAGTGCTTGACCTGCTCACTCGTTTTAAACTACGCTTGCACAGACTTCGGAGTAATTCCATCAAATCACTCATTCGTGCAATCGCCAATGAGAACCTACCGTCGGCCGCTTGAAATGAAGGCTCATTTCACTGAGCGTTATCATTTCCCTCACTGCAACGTTTTCCGAATCGGAATAATCTATTGCGGTGATGCCAGGTATGTCCTGAAGGAAGCAAATTTGTTTGAAACTGGTAGGTTAGTTTTGCATTCTATCACTTCCGGCAAATCTTGCGACGGCTTCACTAGGCACTTCAAGCAAGCAATTCTATGATCTGATAGCGCAATGCATTTGCCAACTAATGGTGCATTCAATTCCGCTTCACTTTCCACTCAAAGCAACTGAACAGTTGTATGCAGCGGATATCATGTCATTTCTCTCAAACTGAACTTTCCAGAAACTCGGTTTCATTCTACTTAGGTTTAAAATTAATGTGCTTTTTCAACGCGAACTCTGCTGTTATGAAAGCATGCACCTAAAGATTTTCCCAGGCAGATGCTGCAGCTTAATATGTAATGTCTACTGAGGCAATGGTTGCAGCCGGTAAGAAAATGCCAATCATGACGCTCTTTTTACGTCAGAGGCAGCTCGTGGATTTTGGTAAACTCCTTCTCAGCAGCAAGCAAGCGGCATACGTACAAATATTTCGAAGATACAAAGGGCACTTTACCATCAGTCCAGCGACGCAAACGGCAAAGTATTCGCTCTTCCAGAGTCGAATATTGAGACCGTCATCGAAATGACAATCGTTACCAGTATCCCAGAAGTAACCGTCCAGCATCTGTTCCTCTTCAGCAGAGAAAACACGGAATTCCACTGGCTGGAGGCTTATTTCTGCTTGTGATCGGATCGTAAACGCGCATAGGCAATTCTGAAGTTGCCGAAAAGATTCTATTGATTGCACAGTGAAGGTGAAAATGTCATTATTTGAAGTTGAATATAGCAAGTAATTTTGTTTGATAAGGAGGTAAGCGTGGCGCATTCTGCTGGTGATCGACCATGATTTGCTTTTTCGGTAACTATAGCGACTTCACGTCAATGAGCGCGGCGCGCTGCATCGTCAAACAATTCGCGAACCATTGCGTGATTGGTAATAATGGTCTGCGTTGTATGACAACTTCATTCACCGCATTCCTTTCCAATTGTGCGACGCCCTCAACGAGTTTAGAGCCTTGTAAATAACACGTGAAAGTTTTCAAAGTGTCTAGGCACGGGCAAAAAGTTTTCAGATGCAAGGTGCACGGACAATCGATCTTTCATGAAAACTTATTGCAACTGCATCACTGTTTTCGTGGCTTTATAATTTAGGTGGGCGTGATAGAAGGAACATGCAAAAGTGCATAAAATACTATGCTCTCAGGTGAACGCACCACCTGTTTCTTCTCCTTGAATTTCTCTTCTATTGATGGCTTTATTAACGAGTCGTGACCAGCCGCGTTGCACTCGCCACACTGCTTCATATTGTACGAACATAGAAACAACGTTCGGCTCAGTCCCTCTCCTCATTCATTCGATCCCACTTTACTTCACGTCGACTGCCATCACGAGCCAGGGTTAGTTAGCTTTTCTATGACAAATTGCGAAAATAAATGTTAAGCTGTGGGTGGGCAAGAGTCCGTCGCATTATTCTCAGCAACGTACTGACATGAGGGCTCTATTTCACGTCCTTAAAGGCGGGACGGTGTTTTTCAATAGATACGGGTTTTATGGCGCGGCTGAATATTGTTTCGTTTGGTTTCCTCTTTCTGCAAAAAAGCAATCGCTGCGATGGATTGCACTACTGAAGTGCAGTGATTTGTTGAAATCTGTGCACTCGCGCCTCATCAAAGAGACAAATAAATTCTTGAACCGACTTAACGTCCTCTTAAACAATTTAGTTTTAGTATGTCCTCTGGAACAAAAGAAGTCCATTGATAGACTCTCGCTTCCTCCAAATGTTTTTCGCTCCTCTCCTCTTCCCGCAAACATACTTGGTTTAGGAAATCGAAAATGCTCTCGCTCAAAGCTTTTTTTCGTCGCAGCTGCGTTATTATTCCTGAATGCATTCGACGTTTTCTTTTTTTTCGCGCATCATTACTTGCGTTAAAGCCATGTAAATAGTCCTCACTCCCTTCTCCTCTCATCTGCTTCTTGTTTAAGGGCCACACACTCAAAAGTGCACCCACCCCATTTTCCTCTGCTTCTGAACTCTCGCTTAGTAAGGCAAACCTGTGCCCCCCGTCGTGTGATCTAGAAATCACATGTCGCACCGGCCTCAGTGGCACACCTCCTTCCACTGTTACTGTCGACTTAGTCGTAAATGTGCCTATAACAACAAAGACTGCATGCTAAGATAGAATGTTTTAAGGGCCGATGCAAGCAGTTTAACTGGTTGTGAACAAGGTATCACACGCTGCTGCAGCGGACCCTCTAGCTACAAAAAAATCGCGATTGCTGTACTCCTACCACACATTTCATTCTTGAAAGTAATGCGACATATACAAGAAGACCATTTTTGTTTTCAGCACGATGCAATCGATGCTTGCGACCTCCTATTTTTCTCGGATAGGAGGTCGCAAGAGGCTTTATACTTTGTGAGGGTTGTATTCGTGACCGTCATGAATTCGAAAACGTACACGCCGGACCGTGGCTGGTTCCACGGAACTCGAAATGAGCATCGCGCTAGTAGGGGAATGATGAGACTAACGAACGAATTGATGAAAACAAAAGGAGTGCCAACATTGTCGAGAAGTAGTTGTGAGTTGTAGCCGATACACTTGAGAGAAATCCATGTTTCCTCCAAATCAGTATTATTTGCTGCTTCCACCTGTAATGTTTAGATTAGTGACTCTTGAAGACTTTCAGTAATGTTGGAGGTGGAAGGGGGACGGAAGTGAGGGGCAAAGAGGAGATCATTATATCTGCATTTCTTTACCCATATCACTGGACTTTCCTCTACCGTTGTCCTTATGCGTGGAAAAGATACAGATGAAACAATACCAAAGAATCGATGAGGCGCGGTTGAAGATATGTGAACAGAGCCTGAGAGAACTAATATACATGATTTAATGAAGTAAATGTTATCGAGTAATCGGTCTTCTTAAAAAAGGACACCAGATTATGGCTTCATTAACGAACATGACATGCTGCGCTTGAAAAGACAAAGAAGGGGAGAGTACGAATTCAGCACTTGAGATAGGGCCAGTCACGGCGCGTTTCCTGGATGCTGTTTATCTTGCATATTCCGCACGAGCATCTTTCTCGGACATTCGACACAAAGTGACAAATACAGGCTGACAGAAAAGTTGTTGAGTAACCTTTAAATAAATGAAGGATTCCTGTGCTGATAAGCTCACACATGAGAATTGCAAGATTCAAGCACAAAACGGATCTCTAAATTATCAGTGAGTGCACCTCATGCTGTGAGCTGCAACTTCTATACAGCCCTGAATGTGCAAGTCGAGCTGCAATATCATCATCCACTTCCACATGACGGCGTGGGCGGAATGCGTCAAATCCCTTGCGGTGGGATTTTTAATTTGTGGCTGTCAGACGAAACGCTCCAAGAATTTTCAAGTTCTCCGGTGAAAATGCAAAATATTAAAGCCATTTTTCGCTGATGCATAATGTTCCATTATCTCTGCCGCACGCGCTCAATCTTCAAGCCCGAGAAAATTGTTGGTTCACCACTGTTGCTTTCCAAGGCATCGGAGCAACAAACATTCAACTCGAAACAAGACTCGGCTCACAATTTGCGCAGTGTAATTCCCCCTCACCAGCGCTACCTAACAGTTCGACTTATCGAGTGCACATACTTCGACAGCTTCACGCTATGGGAGCATATGCTATCGTCTGGGCAGAACTCATTAATGTGCTGACCCCTAATGGAGTTTAAAAATTGTTGCCCGTCACCAGGCAGTGTTCATTTATATGAACCCTTTGGTGGCATGAGCTCATAAAAAGTATCAGTGACAGGTTACCTGATGAAGTGCAATTAGTGAACTCATCGTGAGCTCGCCGTCCCGGGTTTGGAAATTATCCAGAAGCACTGACCATTCCTGTATTTGTCAGAAATTTATGCTCGATCATATAAGATAAGGGTTTATACATATTAACCCGAGGAGACCGATATCAAGAATGTCCCTCTCTCTTCACTTTTGTGTTGATAGAACAGTTCCGAAGAAGCTAAAGATATAAGCAGCGCAAAATCTTGCAGTGAAAAGACTCTTTGAAATTGACCGATCACAAAGCAATAGAAGAAGGTCGATGACGTGAAAGATTTTGGTGAGCGTGTGTTTTGTTGAAATATGGCCCACTACCGTAAATGCTGTGTTATTTGTTGACCGATTATGATACCGACTCATACATTGAGCACATTTGCCACAATAGCGTATCGAGTTATCTCTCATGTACTCACTATATCTTTTTATATATTTCGATGAGGCAAATGAGAACACAGCCTTTTCATTTGTGGATACATCGAGCTGAAGAGAACTTCCAAGAAAATGAAATTTCTTTTGGGCATGAGAAGGTTTCATATTCATTTGTGACGAAAACTGTTCCCGAAAATGCGAAACTTCCGCTTTCCTCAAATTTTGGTCTGCTATAGTTGTTGCAGATCTACTTAGAAAATGATCTACTTGAACAGAACAAACTAATGAGCAAAAGAGTAAAATTGCTCACCTCATCTGACACGTGTTGGTCGCTGGCAACAATATTGAATACATCGAATTCTGCTCGACTTAGCGTGCCGTTGTCGTCAAAATCGAACATATCGAAGATATTCATAAGAGTCACCCTGAATGAGGTTTAATATTTTTAGAGGCTGCCAGCAGAATTTTATTTTCATTTCAGTTTCCAAATCCTTGGAATGATTGCAAATTCTCAAACAAGTCTTCAATCTGAACAGATTTTTTTCCTTCTCGCATTAGTATTGACGGAGGCCAATAGTATGTTGGTAGATGAATTGTAGGACGCCAGGAGCATTTGGGATTATCCCTTCGGTATCCCATCGGTTATAGAGAAATTGTCCAATATAATGCAGCGAGCACGCAACCAGTGAGTGAGAGGTAAAGCAATGTGTATTGAGTACATTAGTAGACGATGACAGTCCTCATTGAGCGCTTTGAAAAGTAAAGCGTTCGTATGTTGATCAATGCGCTGAATTGAATGGCTGAATATTCTCGCCATATTGATGTTCATATTACTGTCGCATAACGCTAATCGCTGTTCGCATCATTCTGCAACGCCTGTCTTTTGCATTGCTCAGAAAAGAGTAGTAATCGTGCTTACGGAAGAATAACAGCCCATCATGAGGTGAGCACAAGCAACGTACGCCTTAGCAGGAAAACGAGCTGTTGGCACCTTTGATACCCGGTCTTTGATAACCTCTTAAGAGGCGTTTTCTGTGTCTCACTCTAATGAACCATTTGTGCTTTTACTGTTCACTGAGCTTGTCGAATGCGCACGGATAACCACCGTGTCCCACACCTTGCATGCACACGTGGTAGGCAGCAGATGAACTCATTTTTTTCAGCCATGCAGAAACATTATTTCTGTTACAAAACTCCACTTATTTTTTCTTCCTAACGGAGGGGAGACTGTGGATGCAAGAATGCTTGAAGGGATTTTTGATCACTTCCAGAATATTATACAATCCTATGAGATCGGCGCGTTTGCTTGATAATTTGAAGACAATTGTCAATAAATTTTACAGCACTTAGTGAACATCGATAACGTGAGGAATTTTCGCCTATCTCATTAAAAAAGTTGAAAGGTTAGTAAAAGTGTGAAATTTGAGAGCGCAGCTTCCTGATATTATTCCCTGAGGGTGCATATATAAGCAATCTTATGCAAACTCTTTCCGCTCTCACATCATCGGTGTTGTCTGCAGATTGCCGAATATTAAATCCAGCGAACGAGGAAGCATCGCACAAGAGACGTGCGCAGTTGTGATCACACGTAAGCGATGGTACAGAATCCAAAATGACTGTTAGGAAAGGAGGCAACCCACATGGTCTGAAGCGTGAGGAAATAATATGCCTTAAAATGCAATATGCCATAGCAAAACTGAACCTTATAGTTTGGCCGGATTTTCGTAAGTGCGTTGACCAGTACTGACAGCCCGTCGCGCTCACAGAACCCTCTGTTGGTTTGGTTGCTATTTACATTAGAGCACTGCTGCCTCTGCATGTAACTTTGTGCCCTTTGTTCATCAGGATTTGTCCTCTCATTTTGTAGGAAGTGTTGGTATTGGCAAATAATTGAAACCTAAGAAATCAATATTTCCGATTATTGCCGACCATGAGAAATTCTTGCAATAGACTACTCATCCGGCAAGCAAACGCGATTAAATCACGGAAAGACACAAAAAAGCGCTCACTCCTGAGGATGTAAGGAAAGCTCGTAAGGAGTAAATGAGCTGTGTTGCAGTGGCCGAACAAATGAGTTTGCATAAAGCGAAAAGTATGGTCGAAATAGGAAGGAAACCACACAAGTTGGAGGGCGTTGAAGCAAAAAGAAAATCGTCTGTAGCAAGCGATGTTGAATTTTACTGAACAAGTGTATGCGAACGCTCCGGCAATAGAAATTGATGCTTATAATCATGTACAATCCCCTGAATGCCGTCCCATCACTCTTCACATCTATATGTGATCGAACACGAGCAACAGTCAACTTAAGCAGTTGTGATGTGCAAAGCAATCAGCTCACATTGAGATAGTTAGACCGAGAGATTACTTCACATAATGATTTCATGCAAAAACTAGTACTTGAATAGCAACATTTGTTCCAGATATGAGCGACATTCCAGCTTTCAAGGGTATTTGGATGTAGCTCTATATTTGGTCGAGCAAGGTATTTTTCATGACCTTACAGTCTTAGTGAAAACACCATTTGTTTTGATGATCTCATTATTTGAACATGCGAATAGAGTGTTAAACAATCTAGGTATGAAGGAGGGACACGAAAAATTGCACATGAGTTTTGTGCCGTGAAATGAGGTGAGATACTTCACTCCTTTTTCGCGCTTCGAGATGTTTCCGCCAAAAACTGTGTTCAATATCGTCAATAATGGTTCTTAGAGTCGAAGGCAAATTTGTTTCCACTGAACACATCGTTCAAAATGGACACCGCAAATAAACCCACATCATTCTGATATTTTTTTAAATCTCGGTAAACTTACTCATATCCAAGTCAAAGTTTTCTTAGCGAAAAGCCAACGCATTGTATTCGCCTATATTACAAAATTTTATGGCTGTATTCATCAGTGATTGCAAACATCTGCACTAGGCATTGTATGTTGGGTTCAGAGCAATGGCCTTTCTTATGAAAGCCACTCTTGCACATACTGACGCAAACAGATCACTCAACAGTGCATTTCCATAATTCAGAAAGCAAGCATTGCACTACTGCTGGTCATTTGGCTGTTGCACTGCAGCACTAGAGCGTTGCGTTCAAAGGTGCATCAGAAGAGGCACACCGCGCTAGCTGTAAGCGAACTGAACAACCGACTTCTCTAATAAGGAAGGGTTCATTTCAGTTCCTAACCTGAAACGCTTCGAAAGCTTCCCGTTTCCATCAACAAGCGGCACCCTCTCCGAATCGCCTTCTTCTGCTTCGGGAGTGCACCCACATGAGTGGAATGTCAGTGAGTACTGACCTGGCTGCAGAACGCATTCTTCCGTACAATATTTCTGAAAAGATCGCTAATTGCTTGCATTTAACTGCCTTCTTTGAATGATTCAGTGTTACGTTTGATTTCCAAGCAATGTGATTCAGCTATTTCTACTGAAGAGCTGACTAGGCTGAACGAGACAGGTGAGATGTAACGGAGAGTAATATGTGTCGGTGAGGAAAAAAGGCTTTCGAATCGAAAAAAAGCTTATAAGGAGAGGGAAATTGAGCAATGAAGCAGCTCTAAACTCTTCTAACACCGTCTGTTTACTGTAGACCACAAATACTGGATAACATGCGGTCAGCGTATTTTGATGCATTCGATTCGTCCCGCTTCAATCTTCTTGAATGCTAGCCGCATTTGATGCACAGTAGCTCTGGAGAAATTAAAGCGTTAGCCTGTTCACCTAGAGTGCAGCATTTGTCAGGCATTCTATTCTTGTTCGAGGATCGTGAATAAAAATCTTCACTAACAAACTCTTATAGTAGGATTTACCATCCACCTTTAGAAGCACTGAACTAATGCAAGAACACTGCCACGCTTTTTTCTAGCGCCGTCGCACAACGACGTCTGCTGCTTGCTAGAAAGACGCTAGTGAGCCGAACGACGACGGCATATATGCCTTAATTTTGAAGAATTTGAAATCGATGCATGAATGGTTATCGTGGCACCAGCGAAAAAGTTGGCCAAAGGAGAAACTATTTCAGATCTACCAAATTGTTGAGTGATAGAGATTGACAGCTCCGAAAACGTGGGTTGGCTCAGGTACAACTGATCGGCGTGTGAGATCATAGATGCTGAACTTTAGGCCTCTTTGTGATAGTTCAAACTCACGGTATCATGAGCTGACGACGGCTAGTATGGCCGAACTTGGACTTGCGAAGTTCATTTCAATCCATTGAGCAGAAGCAGAAGTAGAAATGTTTCAATCATATCGCATCATACTGTGCAAACAGCAACAGTAATTGGAGCGAAACGATTGCCTTATAAAGGAGCAAATCAGTGGGAGGTGGCGAGGGAATTTGCGTTTGCGGAGTTGCTTTGAATGAGAGTAAACACTTAATAAGTTTTCGACGCAACGAAAATATTTTGTCAGCTATAACTTAGTATGCTGATAACAACTCATGCGGATCCGTTTTTGAGGCAACGATCATAAACGGAAAATTTAGGATCTCCGCGATGTGTTTGCCATCATGGTGGATGAGGCGGCAAGAAATGATCGGAGTAACCCTTACACAAAATTACTGCTTTGAGTTTTGCGCATTCATTTCGCTAGGAAAGAATACACCCGCCGAATTTCATGCCTCTAGTCCAATAGATTTATACCCTGTTAGCGGATGCAACGTGGAACAGACTGGAAAATTCAGCATTCGAATGTGGGTTTCTCGGGTCAAATGTTTTGTTTAACGAAGGTATTATTTCCCCCTCCAGTTTCCTTAGGACTTGTTTAAAGAATTGTGCCCTTGCCACGTGATAATCTAACCTAACTGATTAGTTGATAAGTTGGCAAGACCCACTTTCCAGATGGATGTTTTTTCGCTGACGATGAAAAGTGTGAAAGTTCGCCTCCTCATCTCTCCTAATGGCGGCTCTGAAAGACTCTGTCGACACACGCAGAGCAAACAGCCACAGATACACACCCGGAATCACGCGTTTAATCATCTGCACATGCCGATACAAATGGAAGCAGACACATCTGGGACATTATGCGTTCAGCGCTGCAATTCAAACGAACGTAAAATTTCAGCATTTCCAGAAAGACGTATTACGAATTACGAAACTCCAAGCGCGAAGAGCTTTTGATACACTAATGGGAAGGTGACCGTTTTTAGACCATCACTTCTTGCAGTTTCCCTCGAAGTTTCAGCGGATGAATTTGGTGGACGTCAGTGGGCTTGGAAGGAAATTTTTCTTGTATGAAGGTGAGACGATTACGGAAGAAATAGTGAAACATAAAATACGAAGCAGAATATTATTTTTATGCAAAGTGCAGAGGAGGTATAGCAGATAAAAAAAAGATAGCTTCTCGGGTCTCGAACTGTATACAGAAAGGCAATTAGGAAACGATAGAAAAACGCACCTCATCTACAACCTTCCTCGTCACTCCGATTACTCGCTCGTTATTTATGTCGGAGAGGGCGATGAAAATATCGTTGGAATAGGCTCTTGTTGGGGACTGATCATCTGCAAATTCACTGCTCCTTGTGTTTTCATTCAGCCACCTCATTTCCATTCATCATATCCATTCGAAGAATGAGGCGAACGCTTCACAGGAACACTGACCCGGAGATTCTGCTCACGTGTGGAGCCTGCTCCGATAACAGTTTATATAAAGTGCTCGAAAAGAGTTAAATGTTCGTTAAAGAAACTTTTATTTGAAGGCTATACTGCACCGTTGTGCTTGCTGTACCCCAGTCAAATGTTGCTGCGAGTTTTAGCAACCTTTTTTCTTGAGCAAATGAGGAAGCAAAATCGCAGAAAATCTGCAGAGTTGAGGATTTCAAAAATGAAGAGGGGAGGGGGAAGGGGGGGACAAAGGAAAGAGGACATGCTCATACATGACTTGCACGAATAAATCAGAGCTTCGAGCCTAAAGTGTAGCGAAATGCATCATCGCAAAATAGCACGACGCCTGTGTATTTAGGCGGATCTGATAGGCTGCCAACTTCATCCTCATTGAATCTTCCCTTTTACAAGGGAAATTCAAAAGAATAAAAAGGAAAAAGTAAGAAAAGCGAAGTTCTGTCTGAAGTGTCAACTGTCAAAGCACTGAATGGTACATTTATCCTTGGGATCTCGTAAATGCATGGCGAGTGCTTTTTTCTCGTTTGTGGAGGGTAGTCTTTCGGAGAACCATCACCATATCATGCTTGGGAGTTTATCCAACAGTCTTACTTCCGAGAAACAAATCGATTTCGTCGTAAAGAAATCTTGAATAACTCAGCTGATGGGAACGATGAATGAATTATATAAAGCATCGAAAGCGAATGAAAGTGTCACTTGTGTTCACGGTGACTTGCCTAAAGAAATCGAGCATTTCATTTCCTGAATTAGTTCTCCACGTCGCTCGAATCTAAAAGGATGCGCTAGCTAGCATAAAAATTGCAAAATTTTCATGAATCACCGCAATCAAAAGAACCGGATGCGGAAGGCTTTTAGTCTTATGCCCTTTCTATAATTTTTCCTCGTTTACTGGGGACACAACAATATAAAGATCAATTTTGACCGATGAGTACCTATAATGAGAGGCGATCCTGAATGATGCATTGCAGCTTATGTAATTGTTACGGAATTAGGGAAGATTTCAGCACATCAGAGGAGCATTTCAGCACATCAGAGGAGCGCCATGCGAATAGTAGATTACAGCAATTGCATTGCTAGCTGTCATGCCAGTAAATTACGGCGGAATTAATTTTCACCTATGTGTATTGATCATAAAAACTACAATCTTCTGATGTTCGCCAACGTCTCTTATAGAAATGAAGACTCGAGGTTCGGGACGTGAATATGTAACACTTGCCCCGCAAGCGATCGGTATAATCCCCTCTCTGCAAGGCATGCGAAAACGCAAAAAATAATGTTGTGCGAATTTTATGTGCACGCACAGCTGAGGTCTACGTACCATCGAAGAAAAGAGTATTGACGTAGCTCTTCAAATGATCCAAATTTATTTTGTGTGAAACCCAACGCTGTCTTCTCATTTTGGCGATGCTCCTTCTACAGTTATTCAATATACTTTTCTTAGTAGCAATTAGTAACTGTCTAAATATGGCAGATTTTATATTCTTGCCTGTGAAAAGTACTACGTGGATACCTATACGAATATCAATAAAGTCTGCGCATTCGACGAGTGAGTTATATGTGTGCGTTAGAAGATACTCGTGATAGCATCGTTTTCCTTTGATCTCTCGACAGTAATCTACTCTGATTGAGGAACGATACCGAGAATTCGAAAGCGATCTCGGAAGCGCCTTCTTAGATGCGGCAGTCAAAATTTCCACTTGGCATCACCAATGTGCCATCGCTTTGCAGCAAAGGGCTTCTTGCCGTCGATTAATTTGCTAGATGCCATTTATGAAGACTATTCATAAAGTGACTGATCAGCGTCCGAAGGAGGCGCTTCATAAGTATCTTATATTATCCACTTCGCTCGCGATAAACACGCCGTGTAGTTATCATGCAAGGCGACAATTTTCCGACCATTTCATGCGGAAAGATTGACGAGAGAGGTTAGTGCGATATACACTTTGCCAATTCCTCTTATCAGATGATGCGCTTTCATAAGGTTCTAGCAAACAAGGAACTATGTGCGCTGGCTTAATGAATCTTGCCACTTAAATAGTTTGTTTTTCCGCGCCCATTGCAAAGCGATAGCCGACACATTGACCACATGAGTCCATAAATTCTGCTGAAGTTCATATTAAAGTTGCGCCTATAAAATCTCGTTTTTATGGCTCTATTGCTGCCCCAAATGAAAGAGTTGCGCAAACATGTGCATATGCGCCTCGCCACAACACACTTTCCAGTGCGATTTGCAAAAGCGTACACAAGCAAACAATTGGTTCAGCGATGCTTGGATGTCTAGCTGAGGATGGAGGAGGAGCTTAGGACGGGGTGGGGCTATGAGCAAAATGCTGCTTTGATTCGTATGATGTTTGTTGAAATTCTGTAGCTTCGCTCAGCCGGACTGTATTCACTGCTTGATTTTTGCACTTCACGTGAGCGCCATGCTTGCAAGTTGCAAACGGTTGTTCTTTGTTCGTGGACTGCAAAACGAGGGAGAAACGCTCAGCGCTTTGCACAGACATTTTGAAAATGCAAGCTTGAAAGATGGCATAGCACCGCCACTTTTACGAAGTATCTTTTATATCGACGTTGGCTGAATGGTTGCATCGATCGGAGTCAGCGCTAGTCATGCAGCACTCTGTTGAGAGGAAGCATCTTTATATCCGCTTCCAATTTTCAATTTTTTTTGTAATATATAACTGGTACGGCAATGTGGAATGGCACAATTCACTGGCATTTGGTGAACTAGGAGGATGGGCAATGATGGATTTTGATGAATCCTATAACTTGCAAGAATCAAGTAGAACAAAAATGTTGTGAGATATCAAAGCGCATCACGAAATAACCTGAGAATGACATTGAATTTCACGTGCGTTTTTGCTGGCTTCCTCTTAACGTTCTTCACAGTTGCCAGAAGGCTTTTGCTTCGAATGGTTCAAGAGGCTGCCGTCAATCAGCGTTCTGAGGTTCATGTTCCAGCGGTATTGTTTTTATTGCCATCAGACAAGCACTGCCATATGGGGGAGCACTTCGATTACTCGAACTTTTCAAGTGAACCTTTTTGACCGTATGAAGAAAAGAAGCATGAGTACACCATTTTTTTGGTTCTTCCATTTCCAAGTGCAGCGCGATTCTACCATCGGTGAATTAATTTCGACTGCACTTCGAATCGCTTTCTCCCCCCTGAGCTGCGTGGGGGGTTCCCCGTTGCAGTTTGCGCTTCTACCAAATCAGGCACTATTCGCTCATTGCACTTGTGCAACCTCATTGCCCGTCTAATTAACACTGCGCGGTTCATTCAAGGTTTGCAGTGTCCACAACACTTCTTATATAGTCCGATGGGACCACTGTCTCTCTTGCCATGCAGCTTCTCTTTTAAGAACAATGCAAGCCACTTCGTTAACTCTCTGAACCTCAAAGTGAACACCTTTTCTGCTGCCGTGAATGTACAAGAGAAGCAGCATGTCAGACGGATTTTGACACCCGAATATTGAAGTGCTCAGCTAGATAGTACTTCAGGTCCATAAGCTCTTGTATATAGCTGTGCATAAAACTTGCCTTCACTTCTTTGAAATGCCAAAGAAATTGTCATATCACCTCCATAGCAGCATACGTATAATAACTTACTGCTCATGAGGAGCTCCAGTTCAATAAGCACCCTTTCGACCTTAACAGTTGTGAAGCGATATTCCAATGTTCGCTTCTCGTCGCTACCCATTAAACGAAACGCTTTCCTTCGCACCTTAATGTTGCCGTTGGTTAGCCTTGCTGCTTTACTAAGATTGCTGGCATATTTCTGTGCAATTTTCATAAAGCTTTAAAATCACGAATTAATCCTGTGCTCGTATAATTCTGTGATAAAGTTCTCGCTAATCTGATGCCCATTTGCAGTGCACTACATTGCGACTACCCATTCAACATTTAGGGGTTATAGTATGCCGTTCGAGGACAGTGCCATTGCCATAAGTGCAAGAGTTGTCATATGTTCGTATGGTATACCGGAGTCTTTCAAGATCCCTAACGTAATTCCTTAAAGCTCTTCCGTCTTCACACTTCCAGCAAATTTGTTCTGTGCTCTGAAGCGTTCAAGTAGACAGCAGCAACAATGCTTTCACTTTCAAGCAATCAGCAGTTATCGCCACCTGGCTTCCTGTGATTGAGATGCTTATTTTGGTGGCATCAACGTGCGTTGCGTTTGTTCGATCTGTCTGAAGCATTCCAAACTGTGCATAAAACTCATACAACAGTCGGTGCACTCCTTATTCGATTTCTGAGAGAGCGAGAGAGCGAACGAGAGTGAGGATAATACTACTGAAGTGTAATAACGCGAGCATGTTCGTTGCTACCACAAGTGCTGCCCAAAATTCCACTAGTACAACAGAAGGCCAATTGGCGCCACACAACACATGTTTTTGGTTTGAAGCGTCTGAGCGAGAGAGGGATTTCACTAGCAAAGGTGCAATATAGCTGGCACGAAATTTAGGAACCGATCAAAGTGGCCACATAATTTAGTCAAAAGTGAAAAAATAGATGAGAGGCGCTTCGCTTTGTTAAATAAAATTTTTTCGTCAAATTCACAGTGAGCGATAAGATTTCGTATTGCGCTAATGTCGTTCAACGAGGTGAACGTGCATTGCGGCACTGGCTTGCTGGAGTTAGCAATTCGTGAGTCATCATACAAATGGCAATTGGTTCGTAGTTGTTCAAAGTTGGCCGCTGGACGGCCTTTTTCCAGGCTTCAATGGCAGTATATTGGCTAATTCCGTAGCAGCAAATGTTTCTTCGTTTCTCTGCTCCAGTTAAATACTTTTGGCTGTGTAGAATAGAATAGCGTTTTGCCATCGAGAGTGTTTTTTCCTGCTCAATTTAAAGCAGTTTGCATGTTTACGATTACTTCTTGCAGAAAGTTGACATTTATTTCCTGCTGTCTATTAATTTCATGTGTCATCGTCATTGCAAATTTTGTTCTCATTATTGCTAAAATCTGTTTCTATTAAATGGAGAAGGAAGAGTAGCGCTTCTTTCCTCATCGAAGAAGCTGATAGAGAAAAAAAGGCTGTGCACAACTCACAGACAAACCGGATTGCTCCAGCGAAATAGTGGTGAAAAGTCTTCAGTGCAATTTACAAACAGCCGCAAACCATTTGATAAACCAGTGAGCGGTGATCACGATTGCGCGGTAAATCTATGTGTAAAGTGTATGTCATGCAAACCAGGACACCTGGAGATGTTTTAAGCGTCGACCCCGTTATCTCCTCCATCTTCCACAACTTCACCCCTTCGATTCCGTTTTGGTCAGTAAATACTACTTTTGTTAATGCGCTTCATTGATGTAATAACGATGCATTTCAAATGCAGAAGCTGCAATGAAAAGTGGAGCAATCGAATTTGAAAGAGAACGCTGTTCAACAGTAAGACGGCAACTGCGACCGAAAGTTTGTCTGTACGCAGAGGCTGTATTCCAGGAGTAGCATAAGGCAATTTAGGGCCGACTGCTTTTAGGTCCTTTGCGCCATACAAATTGGCAATGAAAAGAAAGAACGATGAGAGTGTGTGCAGGCAGTTAGCATCTCGCAATGAATGCAACGACATTCACTGCTAACAGAAGAAAAATTTGTTATGTAATTGCAAAGAAGAAGTGAAATTACAAACACGGATACCTGGAAGGCAAGGTCGTTGTGCTTTGAGACTGCTTCAGTGCTCTCCTTAAGCGCAGATGATGATGCCTCCGAGGTCAACGAACCATCTTCAATCAGGCGATATATAAACGAACGGATCAGCGCAAAATATGAAAGCAAGTGTTCCAGACTAACTTGACACCAATATTTCTGTAGTTCCAGCCATATATCTCTTGAAACCTTCGTTTCAGTTACTGCTTAGGGATGATTATTAGAGGCCTCCCTTTCGAGTAATGGAACTTGAGAATCTTTTCACCGTGTTTTTTTAAAGTAACAGATCTGACCGGCCACCCATCTCTTAAGATGCCCAAGGTGGCTAAAGAAAACACGTACAAGCCTGCCTTTCACAGATGCGACAGAAGAAAGCATGAGTTGATGTTATCATCTAGGCCACGTCTGGATCGTGGGATATCTGAGTGAACGAAGAAATGGCTATTGGGATGGGAACACCAATTTTCCGACGTATATAATCGGCGCACACTACTTCTTATACACAGCCGAACCCCAAATAAATTTCTTTTCCTCATAAACATTGTGACTCGAACGAATGCAGTCTAAACGTTAAGCAGATGGAATGCGCCGTATGTCAACAATCTCTTTTTCTCATTTAGCTTCATTTGCAATCAGTTTTATTCTGTCGCAAAACTCAGGAATTTTGCAATAATGCATTCCGCTAAATTTTTGACCCGAAAATATATGCGCATTACTGGAGCTTTCCGTTTAATGAGATTGTTTGAAACCCTGCGGCTATTCGATTCTGGAGGATTTCGTTTTCAGCTTTAAACAGTCGTTATTTTATTGAAAGAAACACTTCTCATGCAAGAGCTGCTTGAAGGTGACAATCAAAATCGTAATCTCCCTTGACCGTAAGCCTCAACATTTCCTTTGCAATAAAAAAGCTCCTTGGCCAACTTCTGGACGTTGAACGTTGCTCAATAAAGGAACGTCGACGACGCTCAGTTTCGCTCTTGTCCAATCCAGCCACATCAAGCTCCATCAATCTCATTCGTACTGTCTTAATATCATCCACCAGCTGAAATGCTGCTAAATGTTTCTCTGACTCCCAAGAAGAGCCCCAACCCAGTACCTTTTTACGTATTCTCAACTCGGGAATGAGGCAGGCCAGAGTTATGGAAGGTTTGCGTTCAGTCAGCAACAGGTTATTTCTAGACGACCATTCATAGTGATTAATTAGCTTCGAGCGAATCCATCGACATATAGTGCTAAAAGATTTCCATGCATTCCGCAATTGGTGAGGTCAACAGAAGCAACATTTTTTCAACGAATCGACAAGACGGTCATCTCGGCCAGAAATTGCGCATGTTTCATTGTTTATTGCCAATTTTCACAACAGAGTAGTTCGGTGAGCTGGTCTGCGAGAATGTTGCCCTATTTACGCGTTGCTTTTTTGTGGCTGTTTGAGTTTATTCAATTTAGAAGAACAAAAAAGTTGCTCCTGGCCGAAATCACTTCGTTGTCTGTCAACTGCTCAAATACCTACTTTAAAAGGGAGTTTGTCTTTCCACACGACTCAGCGCATTGGGCAGTTCATTGCTACCGACTGCTGTGTCTTATCCAGTAGCAACCCAGCTTCAGAGTTAGTGCAGACCGTGTTTGCTGTGTTCGAAAGTTCCCAAGACTGCGTCATATCTACTGGAAGACTAAGAAAATGGTGCTGAAATTTTGCTTAGCATTCACAGTTAATCGCCCAATATCTTCTTGAATTGATTTCATCGTTCACGAGCTTCAATTTTCCGTTTTATGCACGCGAAATTAAATGACTACTGTAACTTAATTCTGATGCTTTCCAAATCTTACAGAATGTACGCACAGCTGCAGGAACTCGTTTAAGCCCATCATCGAGCACGCCTCTTTTATGCGCACTCTTTAGAATGGTCAAAATTGTATGATTTCAAATGAGGTGAGTGTTTGCTTTAAAGGCATGCGTATTTGCACCCATAAGATTAATTTAATGGCGCATGACAACTCCGTCTTCAAGTCCAACACTCGATGTTGATCGGCTTTCGGTCAAAAACACGCGAATAAGTACTGCGTTTATCCTGAATTTCGGGAAAAAGTGGCCAGAAGTCTCATCGGCAAAATTTTTAAGAACAAATTTGTTCGTGCACATTAGAGGCTTATCTTATTTGAGCATTTGAGTTCTATGTGCTAGGCTTATGATGCAAGTCGTATTTGAGTGATCCGTTTCCACCCCTTTGGAAACAGAGATCTGATGGACTTTTAGATCCCAATGAGGCATGAGACTTTTTGTGCCCCATTCGAAACTGTGACCACTAGAGTTCTATCCTTAGATCAAAACATGCGAAGTGAGCGCAAAATACCGGCATTCATCAACGGCCTTCGTTTCGTTTCTGTTCTTTTTGAGCAACCTTTCGGGAGGGAAAACCAGCCCTCCTAATCCCCCTTTTCATGCACAACTATGTAGCTTTCTTGTTGAATATAGGCGTAAGCAGTTTTGCTTTATTTACACAATTTTCATATGAACCTCGTAAAGGGCGCAATTGTGAGAGGCGGGTGTTGTTCGGTTTCGTTTGCCTATGTATTAGCATCAGCTGCAATTTCTTGGCTAAACGCACGATGTGGCCGTCGTAGCATTGATAGCGTTCTGACGAATATCTTCTGTTAGTGTCAAACTCAATGCAGCTATTGCTTGAAGCTAACTATGGAATTTTTTCTCTTCATTGTGTTCGAGCAATGCTTTTCCGAGGCAGAACGCTGGTCGTTGTCCACTGTTTGCAGCGAAACAGTTGATTCACCTAGGACCATCAAATTCTTACCGTATTTTCCTCACATCTGCAGTATTCCCTCAACAAATTTAATAGCACCTATCCTAAGCTGGATGGCGCACTATCTTCTTCTGTAATCTTTGAGCTGCCACGAAGCGTAAAGTGGCGTGCAGTTGTTTTCAGTATTTTAGCCTTTTGCATTCACCGCACAGAATGGTAATTTAGTTTATGAAAAGGTTCATACAATGCTATTCTTTGCATGACGGTTCAATAAAATGTCCAATAGCGTCATTAGAATATTTTGGATCGAGCTCCCACATCAGAAGACCTCTTGGCAGTATATCGTGCGATCGCTATAGCCGAAGAGAGACCGAGAGCTAGTGGATGGCTCGTTAGCATAGCAGAATGAGTCTTTACGAATGCTTGTTTCACTGCTTCATCGTTGAATAAGCGGAAGAGCTAGATCACGATATGCACTCTGCCATCCTCCTCATATGATCCAGCCCTTCCACAAATTATCAGCAAAAAATGGAAAATGTAGACGAACGGCTTCATGTTTCAACTCATCTGGCCCTTGCCGAACTGTTCTGAGAATTGTTCGTTTTAAGCGCGAAGCGACCTATATGAAGTAGCAATCCGACTGGTTCAAAATAGAAGCAACTTTCACGAACCTTTGGACTTTTGTTACTTCTTCGAAATAAATAGAGAATGTGAATAGTTGGATTGCAGTTCACCGTGTGCTGCACCCTAACCTTTCAATTCCCGCAATCCTGGCGTCAGTGATTTCCCAGTAGCGACAACCTCGCCGATAGAAACGTCGGCACACATGTGTGTTCAGTAGGTGTGCACATGCACGTACACAGGGATACAAATACACATGAGCTTGCAAGTTGCGCTTGTAGGTGCATTCAGCAAGCATTGAGCCAGTTGGATATGTTGCAGCCGTTCCTTTACGTATTCGTATCTTACAGTTACTATAGAATCCCTTTCAAAGAGAGTTCTTGGACAGAAGTGTCTAAAACACATACATTTCGCCAATTGATCGATCCCTGTTTAGCCATCGATCTCAGGTAAATACGCACCTCGTCTTTCTCCTCTTCATCGATATCTACCACCTAAAAACAGTTTCGGTCGCGGCACATGTCAAGAGTTCCTCTGTGGGCAATCAGGATGACAAGACGTACACGCATCGGAAGTACACAAACACTGTCAGTGCGACTGCCCGCTTACAATTACTGACCTTTGACATTTCATATCGCCTGGGCCCTTTACATTCCCGATGAGGTGAACACCTCGTTGTTGCTTGTAGTCGCGAAGTAATCAGTCGTACACATTAGATGGTGCTGTGTCTTTAGCCAAGTGGTTGCAACAAGATATTTGGAAGACAAACGGCAGATATTATGCGGCGCGTAAGAACACCCTCTGAGTTAGTCGCACACCTTTCCATTTGAAATGCTGGAGGGTTCCAAGCACATACAACTCATTTTTAATGTTGAGTCAAATTGAGTTAGGTCGACTTAAGAAGCATCGTAGAGTCAGAAGTAATTTGGATTATGCACCTCCAGTACAGCGGGTTCAGCGAACCTACTTGGAACTGTGCCCTAAAGATATAACCGCACATCAAAAACGCACACATGCGCACACAGACATATGCATGCATGCACCCATTCATACTTACAAATATACACATACGCAGACGCACACATGCATGCTTATACATTATATGCACACACAGGCAAATGAATGCATGCACGCACAAAAGCATGCACGCGCATACACAATGTGTGAGCTAGTGTAAGAGAAGGTTCCCTCATGAACGTTGTACCTCGTTGGTTGCCTCCTATATAATGAAATGAGTGATACACCTGCGAAGGCGAAGGTTTTTGGAGAGTTGATGGAAAGTGGTGGAGTGCAAACACCTCAGAGTGTCTTCCCGCTGAAACGATTCAGTGAAAAAGAGAACGCAGTTTCTGCACGAGCTGATACTTTCTCAACTTCAGGGCTTCATTCGTAACTCCAACAAGCCCTCATATGTTGCATGATTGCATTTGTGCGGTTGCCTTCATAGGATATCAATGCGATACTTCAATATGGGCACATATGATCATAATGAGGACTCAAATCAAATTCCTCTCAACTGATTCTTGTGAGCACCACACTCAAAAGCCCTCTCATGTATAAGTCACACCTCTTAGCACATTCCCACTTTCATCGGATATTTCTAGTGAGCGCCTTGTCAACGATATTGCATAGTTACACATATTGCTCTTACCGGAACTCTACCGTGGTGCACGAACGTCACTATTCCATAGTTCTGAGCACCGTTAAGCTATAATACTTTCTCGGTGGACTGCTTATAGCGTAACCTAGCAGCCAAATATAAGGGACGAAATTTTCAACTCAGCTGAAAAGCAAAGGATATTGAAAACCTTATGGAGGTGGTGCAGCAACTTGTTTAACTGAACATATCCAGTTTGCTGTGTGTCGATCCGTTCAAAAATCGCTTTCAAGTCGAATCTTCCAATACTCTGGTAAATGCTGAACGCTTCCTCGAAACTGATTTCTTCTGAAAGTGAAGAGACTATAAACGGTCGCATGCTGTTTGGAGCTCAGAATCAGTCTTTATCGGCCCTATTGATGTAACACTGTTGAGTGAAAATGGATTGATGTTTGAAGGCCTTGGATTGATATTGGAATCCCTTTGAAAACATTTCACCAGTTATAAGCTTCATCCGCATCATCATATCAGCAAAGTGTGATACAGTAGTTAAACTATGAGGTGATCTCGAAGAAAAATCCTTTAGCGACAGAAAAATTCGAAAGATAACGGCGTTCGAGGAAATCACGTGGCTAGCATTAGTCGGCGAATTCAATCGTCACACTGCACTATTATGTGGTTGCCTCTTATCTTTGTTTGAATGTTGTCGAGAGATCGTATTTTAGTACCTCAGCTTCTACACACAAGAGCTTTAGGTTTTCTTGCTTTCTGTTCGTCGCGTGCGGTTGTGTCGAGTAATCTTCAGTGAGATGGCCGAGCAACAAGCAAGCGCGCTGTAGGAAGAAGTAAAGGAGCTGCGGATGATAATAATTACTCCGGTTGAATCGGAGCGAACCGTGGTCGAATGAAACCAGCAGCTTGCTGCAGCGAACGAGAAGATTGCATCCACAAATGAGTAGTAACGACTCAAGGTGGACAGCCTAATGCGTCAGTTGGAGTCCGCGCGATCAACTGTACCAGTAGTCCAGCATTCTCCCCCCACCTTCGAGGTGGGAGATAACGAAGCAAAGGGTCAGTTTGCCCAAAGTTGCTGCAACGCGTTCAAAATATTCGCTGAACGCGATGAGAAGGATCACAACTTGGTCATCTTAGGAGCCCGGGAGGCTGATATAGATGATCAAGCGAGAGCCAATGATAAAGCGCTCGCATTGAGAATCCTGCAGAGTTGCGATGTCCAGAGGCTGAACACGAGGAAAGCTGCAGACATGGTATAATAATGAAAACCAAGTTCCGGCACAAGAACACTGCAAGAATGTTACTTCGAAAAATGAAAGGAAGAAAGCTTTTTGCTACATTACTTCCTCTTCATACCAGACTATGACGGGACCTCAACAGCACAGAACAAGCCGAGGAAAGAGAAACACGGGCAGAGGCGTTCCGAAGAAATCAAGAAGCGAACATGTTCAAGTGGAGAGTCAAAGACGGCCTGCAACTCGTGGAACTCTCCTCATCTTGACCGTGGAGACAGGATCGAGTGAAGACCACATTGTGTAACTGACAGGTTGGGCAATGTGATTGGGCAACCGGGAGTCTTTCTTGGGCAACTGGGAACTGGGAGTGATTGGGCAACTGGGAGTCTTTCTTAATGTGCGATCTTTAACCAGTGAAAAATTTGCCGAAGTGGAGGAATTCGTTTGGATGAATGAGCTCTATTTTGTAGGTATCTGAGAAACATAATTCGACAAAAACACCCCGCTGCATTTATTTGAGATTAGAGACTTTGATGTAATACGCAATTGCAGAGTAGGGACTAGGGGAGGCGGAACATTGCTTTGGATAAAAAAGAGTTTAAACGCAAAGCAACTGAGGCATACTATTACGGCAAACGGAGCAGATTATGAGCAAATTGTGGTAAAATTCCATAACGTCCTGCTGACAGTTTTTTATAAGCCACCCTCAACCAGGCTGGAGAACCTTATAAAATGTTGGGAGGAGCTTCTGTCGGAGGAATGCAGTTCGGAAGTACTCACGATTTTTATTGGCGATATAAACTTTGACTGCGATTA
>JAARMF010000929.1:0-26512 GCA_022844705.1 Toxascaris leonina | reverse complement strand
TTTTTTTTCGCACTTCATCCAACTATACATTGTACCTTAAATAATGCCACAACATAGAAGTTTAGATAGAAATATGAATTAATTAATGCGTCTCGTCCAGCACAGCAAGATGCACTTGAGGACGAAATAAGGGGTAAGTTGTGGCACGAACGCTGAGTAACTCCTAGTAGTGACAATCGTTCGAAGCATACATATGGAGAGTGGCCCATGGTGGCAACATCTGGATTCAAAGCGGCATAGGCAAACTTTTAGCCTTTTTGACATTCGCTTTTTTGTATCAAATGACAATTTGAATGATGCGCACACATATTACCAAAGGAATATGCGTTTGCTGAAGGGCTCGCTGCATCATAAATAACAAGTATGACCGGAAGAGTAGTTATGTCATTTTCATTTTATCTTCAAATAGACTGTTACAGGTGCTTTGCATTCAACCGACTTCAATTTGCTCTGATCGTTATTGACCTTTGCAGTTGATAATACCACCGCATTACAATATGTGACTAATTTTACACGATCCTTCAATTGTTGAACTTGTCATGCTCTTTCACATATCTTCCTTTAAGCGTATTCTGATAACGGCCTACTTCCGTATATACCACTTACCTCCACGCCAATGCGAGCACAGATATTCCTGCCTGCTTCGTTCGGGTTGCTCACTTTTTTTTCTGAACTGACTGATCGACAGAAGTGCAAAAAAAACGAAAGTTATTGCTGTTTCGCAACCATTCTGATGAGGCCGATGAAATGTGCTTGTTCTTCATAGGGGAGACACGTAGCCAGTGCGGTTGAAATACGCGCTTGTGAATTCGGCATGCGGCCTAAGACGAGCGCCATCATGCACTATGAAGCACGCTTGAGCGCACATTATGCCAGACACACCCTTTCCCTTCCTCTTTCATGTTCTTACGAGTATATATGAGAATTGAGTTTTACCGAACACTCATTTTACTATCTTCGGTCCACACTCGCAAAATTGCTCGTAAATTCCGGCGAAATTTAAATTTTCACTGTGGGCATCAGGATGGTTTCCTCAGCACGGATTCATTCACGTTTGCTCTGTTTATTGATGAATCGAAAAAAATCTCAACTGTGAAGAATTTGTCCTTTGCAGCATTCTCACGCTGCTTCGCTTAATGCTTGAATGTGCACATATATTCCCAGCGATTCAGTTCCGTGCGTCATTGATCGCCCACTATAAAAAATCAGTAATAACGTGTAGCGTTTGTGCCGATTGTTTTCCTAACACTTAGAGTGGGCGTCGAATTTCACATGAAATCTCGCAGTGCACTGCCCAATTTCAAGTTCCACTTATTTCTTACCAGCTGCTAATGCGATGCAGAACAGAAGAGCACGTAAAAAGTCATAAGCAGAACGTCGCATCGCAGAACGAATGGTCAGAATCTTGGTATTCATTCTGCGTATGAAGAACATGAGGAGATAATGCTTTGCCTCGACGTCACTGAACCGATGTGATCAATCAAGGCGTAAGCAACATTACTACACTGACGACTGCAATGCAAACGATTTGTTCTGCTTGAGAAGCAGCCTCATTTCACCACAGTGCGTGAATGAACACATTCTGATAGATAAATCAAGCTCGAGATGAAGCATTTTTGTGGGAAGATGTTTCATTTGGAGAGATGATTGTGAAATGAGATTGGACATTGTTGCATGACATTTGTTTGAATTGAGAAGTACATTTATGGAGCAAAGAAGCCATATAAGGAAGATGGCAAAGAAGCCTTATTTCGATTCGAATACCGCTGAAGAAGAAAGTGTTTCGTTTGATGATTGAAGTGTTCTATCGCAAATCTCATCTGAGACTACAATTATTTCAGATCAGAGGAAAGGTGACTTGTTCAATACCCTAAGTCATTAGTTTTCGTCTTCGTTTTTAAATGAACTAAGGCATGCTCCTCGGCTATTTGCTCACAGCGCAGTAGCCGTAGGCGGCTGAACAATCACTGAAGTCGTTGCATTCATTATCTTGTGCCCCCTAGAAATCCACGAGAGCGGATATTTCCTTTCGCGTCTAACGGCCGTTTGCTTGGAAATGTGAATGAGCGATATCTGGGACCAATGATCTTTGCATACGATGAACAGAACAGCATCGAAATATACTTATGCCGTTTGCGAAATTGACATGCGAGAGCGCAAACATTTCGATTTGGGGGGCGCCGATTAGATACAATTTAAAGTGGAGTTTTGTGCTAGCGGCACTATCACGTTGATTTCCTTCACTCGCTCACCACCTGTCTTAATGAATCGCTTGTTTAGCTTCTAGATGTCTTACTTATAAGCAAGAGAAATTCTCTTTCGGATTAGTTCATTAACACACCGAGAGGCACAACGTTTTATTCATTTAACAGTTACAGAAAACGCTATATGAGCGTCAGTGATATGGAAGGATCTCTTAAAGCTTTGCCATTGGAGCAGTCATTCTGCACCTGTCTGTTTTCATTCACACTGCTCTCGTTAAATGGATACAATTTTTAACGCACACTTTCTCTACGTTAAAGTTGCTTAAAATGTGCAGGCATTATTTTGCACGTTCGTTTAACAGCTCATGAAACCTGTTAGCCAGATGATGAGCGCACCATATCACGGCATAACCTACTGAAGTGATTGGCACAATTCTGTACTCGGCAGGCATTTAGTAGCATTTAATCACCAACTTGGTGCAGTGTTTGGCAAGAAAAGACGCTCATAACCTTCTCGCCGGTCTTCTGTCTGTTAATCGCATGGGAACTATTAAAGGAGTTTATGCGACTTGGTGGATGAAATCTTTTCTGGATCACTGAATCTGCCCATCCTTCCTGCCTGTTTGCGGATATTTGGAATAATGAAAATATCCCTAAACAGGACATTCAAATGTCCAAGCGACGTCATCGGTTAGCAACTTTTGGAGGACCGTTGAATGCGAATATGTAGTGTTGTGCTATTAACCACATGCGTCCATCACCTACGAACAATGAGCAGATTTGCTATTAAGTTGGTAGTGTTTCAGCATTTGCACAGTTGACTGAACTATTAGAGGATCGTTTCAATTCTCTCTCTGATCTGCATGTGGAATGAGGATAAGTTTGTCGAATAAATCTTCAATATAAATCCTAGTAAATCGGTGATGTGTTAGACAAGCTCATTGACAGCCTTTGTTTATATTATGCGTTTTAATTCATTTTTACACCTCGTTGCAGCAGCCTTTTATTGTTTTTTGCCCTTCTCAAGGAAAAAGCGACCACTGTTTCCCAAGTATATTTAATTTGCTATATATGGCAACCCCTCTTTAACCTCTAAAAAATCTGATTTCGAAGATAAGCTCGAAAGAACACATTTGGGGTTGCAGAAGAAGTCGTTGAGACGCTTCATAGGCGTTAAAATCGTTTAGTTTGCAATGCAAGTGCGCAACTGCACTAATTGCTTCCTTTGCACGTACTCCCTCACCATACTGTTTGTTTTCCGCTACTGCAAGAGTCTCGGTGAACATTTTCCAACTTTTATAGAGATTCTCCCAAATATCAGTTCAAATTTTACCAAACTGCATTCCTTTCGAATTTGAAATTTGATCTCCGCTCAACTTCTTTTGTAGTTGATCACAAATTCTTCATGCCTACACACTTTGTCAACAACGAACCTTCTCAGAGTCCATCATTTCAGAGCTAAACGTTCGCTGAGGTTTCTTTGCCTCGCCTTTACATAGTAAATGAAGGCATTCTGAACACTGCAGAGGAAACACGTCTTCGTGCTAATCAACTCATAACTATACAAGCGAACATTTGCTCACGGCATTACATATTCAGCGCCAGCGTTTCGCAAATTTTATGTGTGCGACTTTTATGCTAACTGGACTCGTTAACAATTTCCGCATGTTAATGACGATAACAAGTGAGTAAACAAGCTCGAAAGAATAGCGGCTGGTGGCCGGCCTGCTGGCGATACAGGTTCCAGTTATTCGGAGTTTCCTCCTCTTAGCCTCTCCTCTTCCATGAAGGCATCAGGGGCTGCGATCTTTTTTGACAGATCGTGCTCACCGTGATATGGAACCGTTATTAGGAAATGTGACCATTTTTTTAGCGTTGCCGTGCCACCGGAGCTGAAGGTGCCACTAATTAGCAGTACCACATGCTATAAGCTACCCAATATAGCAACTAGCACTAAACAGCAGTAGTAGTACCGTAATTTCCGAAAGTTCTCTCATTTTCTCTTTACATGTCTGTCACCTCCCTTGGAAGAAAAGTGGACACAGCTAGGTTATTCTGCGTACTGCATATCATGAAGTGCAAAAATCGACTTCCTAAGAAGTTCAGAAGGAGTGTATTTTGAAGAGTTCAAGTGAAATGTGCATTGAGAAATCTATCGTATAAAATTTCATCACAAACTGAAACTTAGTGGAAAAGAGGAGATAACTGCCACTTAAATCATAGGGCAATAAGTCTGTGTGTCAACGAATTTGCAGCACGACGACGTTGGTTCCAAATTTTCCACTTAAGACATGTAAGTCATGGAAATGAAGACTACACGGGGTTTTCTTCAAAGTATGGCAGCTCCCATTAATACCTTTCGTTCTATATTAACATTTGAAGCTCGAAGTGGTGGCCAAAATCGTCATCACTTTATGACGATCGCTTAATGGAGCCTTTGTTCACTAACAGTATTTGGGACTATGAATAAAGGCGTGATATGCGTCAGCACTCAAGTCTGCAAATACACTTTGTGCGTTATTGGGGATGGCGAATGATATTTGTTTGGATGTTATCCAGCCAATAATCTCAAAGTATCCTATTCCAATTTCATTTCCAAATTTAATCTATGAACTGGATCGCACGCATTCGAAAATCTAAGCAAGTCCTAGGGTGGTTATCAGTGGGGTACGAGGCAAATCAAGTGATAGCTGCGGTTTTGAGATAGAAACGTTTAAAGGATGAAAGGGAATGACAACGGTGCCGGTTGCCCATTTTAGGCAGAGCATGTCACACCGTTTAAATAGTCCCGAAATGCCCTAAAAGATCAATAAAGGCAATAGCCTGCCGTAACAGTCGATGCCCCTCTGAGAAAGAATCTTTTCTGCTGCATCACAATCGACGTGTCATTTTAATGGCCATAAGATGCGGTAATCACGCTAATCATACAGCTCGATAACCGCTTTTATAATTGCTTTTCGCATAGCAGAAAACGTCTGTGTCAGCGTATTTATACGACAACAAAACGATTTCGCTGCAACAGCGAAAGATTGAAATTTTGGATCGAAGGAGAAAAGAACGAGAAAAATTTGAAGACGTGATATTCAGAAAAGCTTGGGGGAGAAATGACTCAGTTAATGTGATTGAAAGGTGAGCGTTGGTAGGGACCGCCGGGGTACTATAGACATTCAGCAGATCATAGGAAGAAGGCAACCACCGATGGACAATCCCTGACAACACGAACACCAGCCTCCTCCTACAAACCTTCTTGCCAAAAGACGGCCTTCTTTCAAACAACAACCATCCCGAAAGAATGTTAACCGTAACAACATTAGCTGGATAATTGCGAAAAATTCAGAAGGAATGGAAACCATGCAAGAGCTTAGGTGCACGAGAACAACTACTAATATTCGAATCATCGCCATCGCTTTTGGCAGTCTGGCGGTGGGAAAATGAATGGTTATCCACTAGTGTTTTTATTACTTCATGCCACTGCAACTCCAATTTGAGCCATCACATTTCGAGAATCACGGTTTTGTTGAAGTGGTTCGACTGATTGCTACTGACAATTTGTGAGATGAAAGGAACATTGCTACGAATATTTTGACGAATGGAGTTGGTGAGAACGCTTCATGGAGACGTCTACACAATAAATCTGTGGAGTGTTGTACAAGCATTATAGTTCATGAGACTGTTGCTCTGCAAATCAAAGAGGCATGCAATTCTAAGCAACACTCTGCTGAATCATGAGCAAGCGTTTCTTCAATTCCAGTATATTCGAAAGTTTCTGCGACGTCCTTCAGGTAAATTTTGTCTCTCAATTAAATCCATCCATAAATGAGCGAACCGATAATAACTACAACCACGGTTGCGGTTTCATGAATTGGATCTGTGCAAATAGAAAACCATTCGAGCGACCCTATCTGATCCACACAAAAAGAATTAAATTCAAGAAACTGTTTTGCTTTCTAGCAATACTGGCGCATTGCCAGGTTGACAAGCCGACTGCAAGCAAGCAAGACATGAAACACGCACGTGATAAGAAAAGTCGACATAGACAGATAGTTTCTCCTTCCCTTGCTTGTTTATGACGCAATAACAGCCGAAAATACATCCCGCTTGGTATTAAAGCCTCAAAAGTGTAGCAGTCGAAAATATGTTCTAAGAAGCCTGCGAAAAAATATGTTGAGAGAAACGCTACTCTGCAGATACCTTCTCGGCCCAACTTGATTTGCACCGTATAATATTGCGAGTTATGACACACAGATTTCCTTCAAAGCCCTCATCGCAAGCGAATCTGCGAACGCGATTTGACACTACATTTAGGCAGAAGAAGGGAAAGGGGAATTCGAGAGATCTGTATTAATAATGAGCAGCATAGGAACGTGATGACACAACGCTGAACTGCCTGTCTAGTTTGTGCAACTGTTATTGCAAGTTTGGGTGCGGATGAGCGAATCGACCGTAACGAAGAAAGTTTCGGTGAGAGTGACGTGAGGCGTTACAATAAATGTGGGAAACAAAAAATCTTGCTGAGGATCTCAAAGAAGGTACTCAGAAAACGAATAATGACTATAAAGAACGAAAACGGAGTTTTGGTGCAACACAAGTATTACATTTTTTCCACAGCTCAACAAGAAGTCAGTCACTGTCAATTTGCAAGACATTCACTTGCACGTTTTCTGTGGTGCTTGGTCTGTTTCGCTTGGGCCACTTCAGGCCGAGAAGCTTAATAGTTCCGGACATTTGGTACATAATTCGCTCGCATGCAAACTGCAGGATTTGCGAATCCTTGTGCGATCAGTAAAGTTTTCTTGGTGTGTTGGTGTGATGTGAGATCAGAAACGGTGTTTTCTAATAATCACTGTATTGTAGCAAAAGAAATCCTCTTGCACACGAGAGAGGAAAGCAACGAACCCTGATGGAATTAAGACAAAAAACATAGCAGACCAACTGGGGATCTGTGTTCGAAACTCATTCCAAAATTCTCAAATGGTGCTACTGAGCCTGCAACTTTCGTTATTAGCAAGTGCAGGGCGATGTGTTACACCGAATATTGTGAGGAAATGTAACATCAAACTATAAGTGGTGCTTTTCAGCAGATTTCTTGTTTTGGTGCATGTAAGGCTTATAGCCGGTACCCATTTGTCACAGCTGGTGCAAACAACCGCAATAATTAGTGTATTCTTCACGCCCCCTGTGGCATGCTGCGTTTGAATCGCTTGCTGTAACAGCCAAACCAGCAACTGAAGGTCTTTCACAGAACTCAACCACTTTTTTGTGTCACAGACTGATTCACGAATGCCAGTTCATCACAACTTGCGAAAGCACATACCTTCAGCTACTCACTTAGACCTTCAGCTACTCACTTAGGCTAAAGTGGGACTGTCGAATTTCGATTAATTTTGTTCAGTTTCATTTTCGTTTTCTCGAAATCAAAGCAGAAGGCTGTACTTTGAGAGAAGTTTGTGCACTAATATCTCAAAAATGGCAGATTCTAATCTTGTGAATATAAGCAAAATGAATGTTTGTGGAAGAAGCAGTCGTCATCTCGACAGATTGCGGGGAAACCAAAAAAGCTGCTTATTCGTTTCATAATTCAATGCTGAGTATAGTGCAGGGGGATCAAATGACTGCATATCGATCGCTTGCAAAGATCAACCATCAAACTGCAATAGTGGGACAGAGAAAAGTCGAAAACAAAAGCCCAAATCTGAAGGGTATGCGAAAGAATTATTGCTCTTTTGCGATGCAGGGCTGTATTGTGTCGTGGTTGCAGCGATGCAAAGACCGATATTGTATGTTCGACTCTATCTAAATTCGGCTACCTTTTTTGTATATTCGTCTTCACTACATCACGACGTTCTTGATTTAGCACTTCTGCCATATATATTTGCCAGTGGTCAGTTCTTACAAGCACTTCGGATGGTGAAGAAGCAACGACAACATTGTGCTGGAGTAATGAAAAATGTAGCCACGGAATCGACCTCATACCGTGAAGAACCAACCATGTGGTTGTGTGCTAAAGACGATCAAACAAGGGTGCTCTTAATCAAGAAAACACTTGTGCCAAAGGGAATGTGAGGAGCTAGAAACGGGATGGCGTCGATATTTTGCAACGCAAGAAATTATTTTCATTCAAGAATGGTTGTATGGAGAAGGTAGCATGGGATTCACACTATCTGCAGCAGGAAACATATGATGCTTTACAAATTCTTTGAACCAAAGATCGCAGCGAAAGATCAAGATAGCAAACCAAAAGATCAAGACAGCAAACTGCGCTTCTCATTCAGCATAAAACTTTCTCAGTGATCGGACTGCGAAATCGTTGAGCCACCTTTCTCAAATGCACGTGTGATATTTTTGCACTTTTCTTGCATCCACACTCAACACATTCTTTTTCTGAGCGTCGCATCTCATTCGCTCTGACGATATAATGCTTTTCACATAAAGTCCAGAAAGGAATGGGATAGCCCTGCAAAGTCTCGCATCTATGTTCACACTGTTCAAACACTGCTAAAAATGCGATGACTTACGATTACATGCAAAGACATAGGCTGCTGCACATGGAGATTCTGATGGGTTCAGTTACGCGATTGTTGAGAAAAGACAGCGAGATGAGAGCTCGTACAACTCACGGTCCTTGAAACGCTGACAACGCGTGTCCCGAAAAAAAATACGAAAAGAGTCACTGCATATGAAGATGCGAATTCCTTCCAAAGAATAAAGATTATTCAAACGCTATAGTAGACATTCGCCTAGAAATACGCCATCGAAACGAGCCAAAACAGCGAACGTTGTGCTGCTTCAACGCACTGTTAGCACATTTTGCACGAGATTGCCATAGCAACACTCCGAAACGCATGTCACCGCTTGCAGTGTGATCAAGCGGACTCGAAAAAGAAATGCTTTTCGTAGGCAAAACTGCAATGGCAAAGCGAGGGATGCGCAAAATGAGAACACAGCCACGCTGACTTAACGGAATAGTTTGTTGAGCGTGAAAAATGCTGCGTAAAATATGAGCCTGATCGAAAATTACAGCAGGCGCACGAAAGACGACCGTGAGGTTGTGGAGAGATGTGTCACAAGAGCTGTTTGGCACGCTCATTATTTCATCGTCGGCCTTCTGATGCTTTCAGCAAAAGAGCAAAATACGTGAAATTAGGCCTTGACTGGTCCGATTCCTCGTCCAAACCTTTTGCAAAAGAAAGCTTTTTGTAATGGCCGGTGTGAAGTGAAAATTCCACCACTGCAAAATGAGTGTAAATTTCCGGCACTTATGACTGTCTACGACCTTGTTTGAAAATTGATGGACTGTCTTGAACTATGAGAGCGCGATCATCCTGTGCTGTGCTCCATACTCACAGAATTTCGCAAGGTTATGATTTCGCAGTAGTGATTTCTGTAGAAGCCAAATCCTACCGATTAGAGGTGGTGTAACTTGATGATACACTTTTACGCAGAAACAACCCGCGAACGTCCGAAATTTCCTGATGCCCGAAATTTGCAACATACGATGTGATGTGGAGTTGTGGGATGTGGCAGAAGATATGTTGACGTGTAATTTCTGAGCTATTATTGAGGTGGGGAGCAAAGATCTACTGCAGCCAATTACATGACAACTCCTAAGTGCATAAAGAGATGTGAAGAGCGAAATCAAGAGAAAGCGCCCATCGAACAGAAGGATCGAGTGAACGGGGAATATAATTTGCGCACAAAGACGTTGCCGGCGATAACGCTTTCATGTGACTGCGAGTTCTAAATGCTCAACTATGCTCGTCACTGAACGCGCCAAGCAGGTTATGCCAGCTTGGAAAAACTCTTCATAAACGATCACAAAGAAGAATCTTGGTCTAGTTGTTGCGCAAAACGCTCCTCTCGATGATCAGAATAACATAACTCGCACGTTTTCTTTATCAAGATCATAGACAGCGCTCGACAGTTTCAACACAGTCTGATGGCGTAAATTCGACATCAACTTCCAGTTCACTGATCTCGTAATTATATGCGACTCGTTGAAGGACTCAATTTTATGCGTAGGATCGCGCTGATTTTTCCCCAAATTTTTTGTTTCGCAATAAGTCAAGATCTAGAAGTGAAATATCGGCAGTGCGTGTGCCTGCACTTCGAAAGTATTAAAATATAAGGGGGTTGCTCAGTTTTGAAGCACACCAAAATGCAGCCCAATTACGCAGCTTATACAATTTTGTGCTATTTCTCAAAGTGAAGCTGCGTTTCACTTGGTATCTCATATCCGCGAAATTCTGAGCCCTGTTCCAGACCAATCATAAAAAATGATCTTTGGTTTGAGGAATCGCCTTACTGCTTTCATTCTTAGCCATAGAAAGCTGTGGTGTGCGCGGCCGATCTCCGGCTGCAATGAGCNTGTGCCCGTCCGATCTCCAGCTGCAATGAGCTTGCACGGATGGAAACCCTTTTTAAAAATGATGTTCACGTTTTCAGCGTATGATCAACCGAATATATCTTGGGTGAAATCGTCATATATTTCGTTGATGAACACAATGAGAAAAAAGGCTCCTAAAATGGAGCATTCGCTGGCACCGAATGCAGCACTACGAAGGACACTTAGAATTCCATCAACGATAAGTCGCTGCACGCTGCTCCCATCCACACGAGTGATCAATCGCTTTTGCCTTACCATACTCACTTCTGTATTAACCTAAGAAGTTGGCAGTGTCAGTAGCACTAGGAATCTCAACCCATATTTCAAGGTGGCAAGGTATGTTGATCATCGCAAAAGATTGGGAAACTCCACACGTATTCAAAAAAATTTACAGCTCATAAACTCACAAACCGCTGCGTAAGTTCAAGTGTCGAGTGTGACAATTATTTCCATCACTCAGCAGACAGCTGACCTTAGAGAAATGGAAAGGCAATTCGATCCCATCTTCCTTTTTCTCTCTCTTTTCGAAAGGACAGACAACCGAAGCACACCACGAATGATGCAGCGTGGCAGAATATGTGACTAAGACCAGCATGATGGAATGAGACTATATAGTGGATAGTGGGCTAGGATTATGTATGAGAAGTGAGCAGTGCATTGTTGGGCGATATAAGAATTGACAGTGGATGGCTGTGTGCTTATAAAATGGAATGCACACTTGATAAAAGTGAAATTCACAATTTGCTCTGAGACATAACAGCAGCTTAGCTCGAGTTCTCGTTATTCTATGAAGTAGTCGTTATTTGTGCCGTGACAGCAAATATACTAATCGTGAAGGAGTTCCTACTCAGTGATATCTCAGCAGCTTATTTGAAAAGTTTCGGTGGTGAGCGCAGTTGTTGACTCTCTACGCTCTTGCAGAAGCCAGTTGCACAACGCGGGAAGGCTCGACGCAAAGGTTCCCCATGTTCGTCGCTACTTGCTTCCTTCATACAAGCATTCGTTCCTTCCCTTCAATCGGCCTATTAAAATCCTCCATGCTGAACGTTTCATTGCTTCATCTACTTTTCCTTCATTTTCACAATTTTCAACCTTTCATTATTCCTTCACTCCCTCATGATTCCTGATATATTCGAGAGGTTTTCTGCTGAGGGAACGTCGAACATTATTATTTTGTGAAATATTTGCATCTCACATCAGTATGTCACTTGTTTCCTGCTAAGATATCGTGTTTTAAAGAAATTCATCACTTCTCTTTCTGTCGTCACCATTAAATGAAGAGCTCTATTCCTCTGTAGAACTTTGTGTCAGCCAACAGTTAAGCATGACAAGCACACTTATCGCAAGCGTTCTTTTGTCGGGTTCGCCTGATCGAGTTTCAGTAGCCATTGCTTTTACTTTCACGCCAAATGCTAAACTATGCTTTTGCCCTGCCGTATCCCCGTGACTACAATGAAAAATCGGCGCAATGAAATGATTCAGGATAGAGTTAAAGTTTGTCCTGCATTTTTTAAGAACATGAACTTCCTCACCGAAGTTTGATAACTCAATTTTGAAAAAATGCATGGTTTCTTCCGATGAGATCTGGCAAATCTGCATTCGCTAGCGTCGATAGTAGGATATGCGAAGAATTCGCTCCACAGTGGATCCGCATTGTGGCTCAACAATGCGGGTGCTGAAGTGATTGCAACGGTCGAGGTTCTGAAATGTACAGAAGCAATGGGCAATGGTGAATGGTGCATCCAAAAGTTTTGCAGACAGCACAGTTGTTTTGGCCCTGAAAATCGCCTCAAGCGATCTCAGGCAATCAAACTTGATATATACTTCTTTTCCTTTTATAGTTTTATCATTGTAAGTGAAATACGTTGGAACATTGTCCGTTGGTGGATCTCGAGCAATTTTAAAGTCGAAAGCCGCGTTGTCTTTACTTAATATGTTCTAGCTATCTGCTATCAACAGTCATACGCTTCGGTGAGAACCCTTGTGTATAACTACTTTACGCGCTCATAGACGCTGAGGAAACGCTATCGAGTATCAAATCTTTTCTTTATGAAGTGAAGATTTACAGCTTGCAGTTCCCGTTTTTAATAATACACAATCCTCATGCTGTCATTCCTCGATAGTGGGTTCAAAACAGCATTCAGACATCCACTGAGAAGCAAACATTTTGACTGTCAAGTTCATGTCCTATCCTATTCGCAGAGAATATATCTTGACTCATCAGCATTGAAGTGAGTTATACTTGTTCACTTCCTATTAAACTTTCCGCCTAGCGAATTATTGCCTAATGGTTGTTAACAAAATTATCAACGATACCTTCCCATCCGCTAGTTCTCATGTTTTCATGAAAAACGTCACAGTTTCACTTTCGACAGTTGTAGCAGACAAATTAAATTGCCTTTCCTGACCAAGGGTGCAGTACTGTATCACGTACACGATCATTGAGCTGAATTGAGTTGTCCACTCATGACTGCACAGCCTCTTTCTGCAATAGCTCTACATATACTTATTGAATAGCCTCATGGAGTATGAGAAAAATATAGTTGTAGCAAAAATGTTTTTTTCCTGCTGATCCATGATAATCATTGTGTTGTCCTTCGATCAATTGAATTTCTATGGTTTTATCTGCTCATTTCCTAGAAGTGATGAAAAAGTGCTCATGCGACGATTTTCAAACATGAATGCGACAGTTTTAGTGAAACACTTCCAATGTACTATCGATCCTTCTGACTAGAGCTGCCAAAGATTTCGTGGAGGATAATGCTTCCTCACCTTTTACAGTGCAACACTTTTAACCTCATCTTCATATATTTCTCTTAGTTTATATCGATATTCTTCCCTGACTTGCGGGTCAACAAACCGCCCGCAATCGGGAAATCGAAGCACAGATGTACATGGAAAAATGGGCACAACCTCCCAGCTGCGCCTTGTTTTGGGATGTAGCATTTAAGACGCACGTCAGCAGAGGATTACAACAGCCCGTGGAGCAGAAACTGGTGGTTCTTTGTGATTTCAGTGTCACCCCTTCAAGAGATTCTATCTTCTCTCATTTCCCGTCACTTATGAGCTAAGCAGCACTGTATGAGGTTCTCTCAAATATAAGCTCAGAGAAATCTAATCACGGGAACAATGCCCCAACGTTCGTTGAAAAATGCCGGCTGCACGCCAAATTTCGTGACGAATCAAAGTCTGCTGGAGTTTAGTGGAAAGCTTCAGTCTTCAAACGCATAATCTTTCTTCTTTGGACAACCTGCAAAAGACAGAATCCCATTTGCATCGTTCAGTGCATGTCACGAAAGATGTAAAATGATATATTCGCTCATAGGAGTGCTCCAATACTTTCAGAAGTTTCATGGAAAACAATGTCAAATGAATTATGCCGCATTATTCCTGTTCTTCAGGCAGTCTCAGACAATTTTTGGGAAGCTTGTTTCTCAGTTGTGATGCATTTCTTATGGCTGTTACTTTAATGTTTCACCTGAATGCTTGAAATGAGCTGAGTATAGGCCGAAAAACGGAAGCATAAGTTTCAAGATTCTAGCGTTTATTTTACTTCTTATAAAGCCACGCTAGAGCAACGAGAGGTGCAGATGCTGTCGCAGCTGCTCTCAGAGCCCGAACTGAGTGATTTGAAGCTGGTTGGATCATAGACGAGAAGCCTTAGATTGAATGGTGACGAAGCGTCCATAATGTCAGCATTTATGCAGTTCAAAATAGAAGAATGTCAGATGAGCTTGCTGCGTTTCATTGGTGATATAGGAAATTGTGTCCGTTTCACAAAAAAAGCTTCATCTTTTCACTGACCGAGGGAGAAGAATTGTGAAATGCTACTACAACAACCATGCCAATATTCTCTGAAACATGAGGCTAACATTGTGAGTTCAGCCCATAAAACCTAAGAAATTGCCTATTTTAGGATGCACAGCTGTGCCAAACACACTAAACCACTGAACACAGTATAGTCTGGCTGAAATTCTATTGAGCCACTTCATGCAGCCCGCAAAGGGTCGAAATGAATTGCACTGGAGGTGAACATTCCGAATCTACAAAAATTCATGAGAAGACTCAATGCAGCTATCGGTCAACGATGCAATTCCCAAGTGGAACTGTGTGGAAATTGTTGTTGAGCAGACCCCATGCCAGAAGGAACTATTTTTTGAAAGATAAGTGAATACACTTCCGAGCATTCTATGCAGGAATTAATTTGTGGTTTTAAATAACTACGTCTACTTTGAAAAGCTATGGGATGTTGCACGTTTCAGCAAAGTGCTTGATAATATCATTGTGGCAAGGCTTTTCGAGTGAACACGAATTGTTCATAAACGGAACACCTCGAAAAATGTGCCAGTCACCTGGCAATGAGCTCATTCTGTTTCATCCAACATCTCACCTGCAATTTTTGCAATTTTTACTGAGCCATTCAAGAGGAGTCCAATTTGATTACATTCATACATTATTTTGCGCATGCGAAATACTAAAACACATATGCGTTTAGAAGCTGCATTTCGCAAAGGAGAAACTGCTTTAATTTCCGCTGATTAAATTTATATGCCGATGGCACTCAAGCGGCACTCGTATGTTAACAACGTGCTGAAAAAACCGTGCAGATTAGAGAAAGAATTGTTCGAGTGACCACTCCCGTTCTAATAAATCAGTTGTTATGGCCGGTGGCCTCTCTCCGTGAAAGCTGACAACTGCTCGTTTCTAAGCATGCCAGTTTTGCGTCATGGTTGCTTAACTGAATGTAGTATACGTCTGGCAGGAGTTGGTAAGCATTTCGCACCACCGATAAATTTCAGCAAGCTGCAATTTCTACTTTCGAATGCTCTTTTTGCCATGTGCTGTCACGGTAATGCCTCAGTGCAAGGTGAAATACTCCACAGTGAAAACACACAATGTTTAGGTAAGTATTAAGAGCTGGTCAAGAGGCATGAGAACACACACACGCTGATTAGACATGTTGAATATTTGCATGAGTGAGGGTGGCGTGAGTGCATTCATTGTATTAGCTTCATTACGAATGATGGGTACGTGTTCACAACATTTTGCTGCCGGCAAGAAATCGCGCCGTTGTTCTCGATGTCCAGATGGTTTTAACCTTTTTAGTTTTATGAGTTTATGTCATATTGACACCTGTCAGTTATACAGATTGACACTAGACTAATATGCTTCCGTGTTCATTTTCATTACGTGCAAACGTGATACAATCGCACTTTTCGTCGACGAGCTTATTTCTTTTCTTTACCGCAGCACGTAAAGGATATTCGCTTCGTACTATTTCCGTACTTGCACATAGCATCGCACTCTCTAGTGCGCTGTTTATGCGAGGATAGAGAAGGGAGGTCTCGAGTCGAAAATAGCTTTTCTAACGATGGCTGTCTAATTGCATGCAACTTTAGTGCAAGCCTTCAAAGAGAACATATTTGTGCTCTATAATATGTGAATGTGAGATCACTGCTGCAATCTTTATTCCAGAACTGGGATCTCATTGCACTGCGACAACAATTTTAACCAACTGATTACAAATTCCTCTCCGATAAGTTGCTGCAGTTCCGAAAATTACTTGATATCGTTACACTATTATGGTCATGAGCAAATCTTGGCAGACTCAAACACTGGTGTCGAGCATGTGCATGCGCGTGTATTTCTATATATATTAATATCACTAGTTCATTGACAATCCATCTCTTACATTAAATTTGATAGGTCCTTCCTCAAACTGAATCATCCGCTTGAAGGGAACTATTCTCATAAACCTCTGCCAAATTCATTCTCACTTCAGCTGAGTTTTTGAATGCAGAGAGAATTTCGCACAGCAGTTATTCTAGCTGCATATTTCCGCTCATGGGAGCGAAACCCTGCGGCTCTGGACAGCAGAGGGTCATTCACTGATCGAATATCTCATCAGTCTACTGGACCGGTTTACATAATCATCATTCAGCCCTCTTTACTTGACGTGACCCATTTGTGATTTCTGGTCTCTCTCAGCTATTCACGGCCGTATATTTGATTTCTAGGTAAGGATCTTGTCGGTTTTCTGGAGTCAGCTTTGCCTTAATGGTACTGGATTCTTTTAATAAGACTCCTTTGCTGAATCGACTGCAATTGATAGCAAGTTAGGAAACAGTTCGGATGACCGCTCATTTCTAAAATTGCATGATCTGCATTGTACTTGGAGAACATCCTTAGTAACTCGAAATTTTAAGCTTTCGTAATCGAGCCTGCAATGCCGCCATTCAGATAAAGCATCGCACTTGCCACGTTTGTATTACATCCCGCGATTTGCATTCGGTCAAGTGAGTTGTGATGCATAAATGTGATTTCTAATCCTTCCTCTGTGAGGAAGTACGCAGCATTTCCTCTCGATCTCGATGAAAAACTTTATCCATTATAAGAATTGTGAAGGAGTAGTCGCAGTAGCCGCAACTCGGACGATTTTTATCAAACCGACAACTTCCCTTTAATATATACTGTGGGAAAGCTTTCTTCTCTTTAACACATGAACGCGTGGCAATGAGCGCTCTATAAATTTTCCACACCAGTGATTTAGAAATAAACACTCTTCCATGCTCCATTCCCTTAGTCTGTGGGTTGTTGCATCTTCACTACTTCTGTGGCGCCTTGCTGTGTGCTGCAATGAACGAATATTGCATCTTCACCTGACAGTTAGAAGTCATTCTTATGCAAAGTATAAACTCAGCTGTCACTCCTGCACTTCACCTGAAATTCAAATATTGCTAACAGAGTGAGTTTCTCAACCACACTTTTGTGCAGCGCATGGATTGAGGTCATTTGTTTCGGTATAGGAAGCGAAGCATAACTTTGTCACATTATATCACTGCTATCTGCACTGGCACCGATCAGAATCTGTTTGTCCTTCACTCCATGTTCAAACTTTAAAAAGGCGATAATGTGACACCCTGATTTTTGCTATTGAAGGACATGAACGAGGACTCTTGCGCAAGACTCGTCTATGCCGTCGAAAATATCACAGAATATGTACTTACCGTTCTCGGAGACCGGTGCCCTGCGGTTAGTAATATATCTGTTTGTTTTGTGAATTCAACTGTTGCGTGGATTATTTCTTCAGAAGTCAATGTGGCATCTTCTTACAGGTCTCGGAATACCAGCGGCGCTGTTTGCGCTCCATTGCTACGTGCCCTTCCTTAAAAAACGTTAGTGTATAACCGATATGCCCAGCAATCGATGCTCCGACTAGTAGTTGTGAGATATATGTAGGTGACGTATATCGGAGAGGCTGGCTAGCAGGTGGAATTCCAATGGAAAATGTGCGTTTGTTTTTCACATGTGAATCTCATACGTATGGAGCTTCCAGGTGGCAATAGTGGTTCCGACCGTGGCAGTCTACACACTTATCTTCATCTTGGGAGTTTCTGGCAACATCTGCATATGTACCGTGATCGCTCGCAATAGCTCAATGCACAATCCCACCAATTATTATCTCTTAAGCTTGGCCATCTCCGACTTGCTCATTCTGATCATTGGTATGCCTATGTTTTTAGCTTCGATGAACGTAGGTGAGCACTGCTACCGAAAGCAACGATGCTGATATATGTACTTCGACTAAATGGTTAGGAAATGACCCCGCGTTGCATTAAGCTTCTTAACGTCTTCAGTTAACAGCGGCCACTGTTGGCTACTGCTGTGAAATGTATGAGAAAGGATCTCCGTATAAGGGAACTGATAGGCCCATCCCAAATAAGTTCAACTTTTTTTTCCTGGAGCAGTCGTCAAATATGTGTTGTTAGGGCGCACGACGTCATCACGAGTGAAATGCCTCATTGAAGGGACTCATAAATTCGACCCGCATTACGGAGCTGCCACAATTTTAACTGCAACGGCTGTTCAAGGAGCCGCATTGTTTTTATCACATGGAAAGTCAATATCTCACTTTGTTCACGAACTTATCCATAAGTGTTCCCGGATTCCACAACGGATATTTCTTAATCTCTTCAGTGATCCCCTAATGAACCACACTTATTGTGACATATGGGACATTCTGGACCGCTCATGAGGGATGATTAAATTGCTTGTATTATTTCCCCTTTTCGAGACAAATAAAGTGGTCGACTCCCATATTTGAAGGCTGAGATAGGATTATTGAAGATGCGCGTTACTGCATGCGAACGTTCTTCTTTTCCCCGTATGCAAAGCACCTGGCAGTGGAAAATAAGCAATCATCATCATTCTTTCTCAGCTTAGGTTCGACTTTCCACGCAGAAACAGAGCAAAGTAATCCACGCCCTACGATAACGGCAAATGCAATCAAAAGAGGCAGTGTGCTGCACACAGAACTAAACGAAACAGGGATTGGAGCATGCGATCACGATAAGCGAACATGGTGTCAGCGAAACTCAAAGATATTTTTAAAGTCGAAATATTCATTCAATCATAGGTGTCAATAATTCGGCGTTGCTGCACCTAGTAGATGCAACATTTAGGAACTGTTGAATTTGGAACACCCTCATGTGCACTCACTCTGCCATTTGTTCGGTATTATTTCATTATGCACACAACGAGTATGGCGTCTTCCGTCAATAAAGGCTGTCTCTTCAGCTGTGTAGAAAATTGAAAGGGAACAAAAATAAATGGGTATTTCAATGTTGCATTTTTCCTGGAACCTTTTTTCCAATGGACTGGATTTCTACGATGAAAGGCAACTTTTTGTGACCAACGTGAAATGATACGTGTAAAAGGTTTTCCATTTTGTTGCCACTCAACCGGCTTACTTTTACCGCATACATATGTGAACGCGGCGTATTGAACGTGACAGGACAAAATGAATGAACGTTTTTCTGGGCTTGAACGAGCGTGCCTGATAGCGCTGTGCTTGTGCGCAGACATCGGCAGCACTAACTTGACTTGAGCACTTTATGAAGGTTTATACGGTATTCCGTCGATGTTCATATAATTATTTGCTCGCTCTCTTGAGTCGCCCAATTGGATAAAGATCATGATACCGATACAGCTCATTTTGTATTTTTAACCTGCTACTTCAGTACTTCAGTAGTACTGAAGTACGTCTTCGCTAGTACTGAAGTACTTTTGTAACCTGCTACTTCACTGTTTGAAGCCTCACAATACAAATTTCCACCTCACGTTTATTGTGAAGCATCCCATAACGAAACACTTGGTGATTTGCAGGTTTACCTATGGAACTGCACGATGTGTTGCATAGCGCTTATCCATACAAATTCGGTTCATTCGTGTGCAAACTGCGTGCCTTCCTTGTTGAGTTCACCTCGTATGCATCCATATTGACCATATCTGCGTTTACTGTCGAAAGATGGGCGGCTATATGGTAACTTGATTTCACTACCGTTTAGTACATCAAACGAAACGAAATTTATAGCGAGTCAATAAGTAGAGGTGTACGGATTAGGCGTTGCTTCAGTAGCTGAAACCCACTCAAGCACTGTCGTTGGTGTGCTTTCTTTCCCCGCGACAAATGACAGCACGCTTCGTATCTCATTCGTAAACAAACGATCGCCTTTATGTTCCGTTGCGTGCATTCCTCTCCCCATGCTGCCTTCCAACTGTTACGGTACGCCACCGAGCTATCCCCGTCGACTCCCACGAAATTTTGGAGGAAAAATGGGCATTCAGCCACATTTGCAACATAAGCATCCCGTTTCATCAGCTCCCCTGTACTTGATGGGACACTTCTCTGCTGGCCATGAAACATAAATAAGTATTCGAGTGCAAATAAGATTGTTTGGGCCCGCTGTTGGTTGCTGGCCATTGTCTGAGGCATAATGGTCTGTGGTCGTACCCATCACTCCACAGACACAACATATACGCCTTTCTTTTATATTCTGGAAGACCCGTTTTGTCTTAATGCGTGTGAAAGCTTCTTAGCTTTCAAGTGCATGATTCAGTCATTTCATCTTATCCAAATTTGATTTTATGCAACCAAAGAATTCTTCGCTTGAATATGTTACCTATTTGTCATTTCGCTATTTATTTGCACAAAGAATTCCATACGCTTTTTCGCCTTTTATTCACATTGATCAAAAATGTTTTCGCTTTCTTTGGTGTTTTCTTGTTCAACCTATGCGAGTTCAGTGAAAAATCTGGAAAAACCTTTAGGCGAGAATTGGCGTCAACAGAGTGAAATAATTATGCCGAACGTCTGCAAGTAGAAGCCCTTCCGTGAACGCCGACTTTTCAGGCAGATTCGCTCGCTCACTAAGCTCGTTTGTTGCTGACTTCTTTGAACGCACAATAGGCGAAAGTTGAAATACCTAGTTTCAAATGCTCATATCGAGTCCATGTTAGCACTCCTCGTTTGTGGGCCTTATAGGGCTTTAAGTAAGCACCTGGTCACCAATTCTAAGCACTCGCTTTGTTTCAGTTTTCCCCTCAAGTTGCGAGCCTTCTTGTCGTTGGACCGTGTATTCAAAGTAATCGGCGTAGCGTGGGTGATCGCATTCGCAGCGGCACTGCCTATGGCGTTCATAGTGAGAGTGAATCGCGTCGCACTTCCAATAGCAAGCGAATTCGATCAGTCTTGGAATCGTCTGGTAAATTTTCTCACGTTTTCTCGCGATCATTGCCGCACACTTTTTTATCACAAATTTAGTACTCCAAGTTGATTTACTCAAGCCGCCGCTAAGCGCAGCTGCTGCTAGGTTGGTCTTGCCCTTTGAGATGGATTTTCAGTGTAAAAGACAGTTGTATTTCCGGGGAGTAGTGAAGTCATAAAATGTCACCAAACGTAGATGAACGTTCTGAAGCCCTCTGAATTCATGGCGACGTGTGCCACTCTTTCAAAAAATCCCGCCATCCTACAGCTGAATTTTTCGGCATAGGAATGTTTTGCATAAGAAGCCTCTAGCCCACCCGAGAAAGAAGAGTGATTCAAACGGCGCATAAGTGATCTCATTGATTCTTGAAATGAGTAAAGATTTTGGCCCATTCAGCACAATCAGACTCTCTGGTCAGTTTGCACAGCTGGTGTGGAAAGTGTATTAGGTACAATAGCCACGAACAGTTCTGACTTATGAGATCAGTTCCTCGACGCCGAGTTCGGTACGGTTGCAGAGCAGCACTTGATCTCGTTCGTACAGCATTAGATTTGAATTGAGTAGGCTCAATGTCTGAACGAGTAAGCGAACACTGCGAGTACCTCCCTGATTCAGCCTAAATTATACAAGAACAACATCGTGTTTCCTTTGCCGCAGGAACTTTTTCTGCGGCATTTGACTAAATTGTGACCAAATATGGGAATGTGGGTGTATGTAGAAGTCCAAGAAACTACTGGAGGTTGCTCGAGTTGATCGAATTGACCTGGCAGTGACATCAAACTCGGGTTGAACTCGCGCTGACATCACTGTTTCACTGCGTATCGCTTCTGAACAAAAAAAAGATATCCAAACGAACCAATTTTCGGTCTGAATTCTGCCGTTCGCGCTCAGCTTGTTGTCATCAACGCAAAGGAACTTTTGAATAGCCTAAAGAGCGTTGCGTGACTGGAAAAAACTGACCTGAAATGAGCACACTTGCCGAACTGTGAGTCTTTTAATCCATCTGGTACTCGTTTAGCGCTTTCAATCGCAGCTTCAATTCTGTGCCATACCGTTAGCATAGCACACCAGTTTTGGCCAATTTAGCACTGAGTGTTAGTCAGGAGTTTTGGACGGTTGGCTTTTCTCGAATGATTCGAGGATCGTGAGTGGACTGCAATTACTGTTGGCAGTCGGAACTCTGCTCATCAGAAATCAACTCCAGCGGTCCCGAAATTCATGAAACTGCCGATTTCACTTATTTAGCTCTGACAGTTCTCGGATTGACGGATCTCACGAAAACTTGGACGATTTTCGAGGAAGTTTAGAAAATAATGCTTGTACACAATACACAAATCCGTCAAGTGTTTACCAGCGGTCCAACAGGTGCGGACCATCCAACCGGATTGGCTTTGTTGGACGATTGCCAAGCGGTCGTGCTTACAATTCGATACTATGATGGGCTTTGGAAAGCCGTCAGATATGGCGGTTACCTGCGAATATGTCGAATAAGCAGGCGCGAACCAACCGACGGCGAAATTCGTCAGGGTGTGACTGGGGTTGGCGGTGGCATACCAACACATTTAAAAAATGGTCATATTGCCCAATGACGATCCGCCAAAAAAGATCGCAGTCCCTGCTGCCTTGTAGATACTTCATGGAAGAAGAAAGGCTATTAGAAGGAAACTTCGAACAACCGAAACGTGCATCGCCAGCAGGCCGGTCACCAGGCCATGTACTACTGGTGACAGCAATATGGAGACCAAGAATGCGGCAGACTGCCAACAAGATGGGAAGATTTGTTGCGAAGTCTACATGACGTTGCTTGGATGCGGCGAGTTCAGGAAGCGAAAGATGGAAAAATTGCCAGCTGCATCGAAAGAGAAAACGATGAGATCGATTAAATCACAGCTGTTCAAGGTATCCAAGGTAAGATTTACCAGTGCCGTGGACGTGGCTGTTCATATGGATGCTGTTATACCAGCTACATTGTGCAGCGTTCACGTTTACAGATTTTATGTGCTTGTAGAAAGCGGAGTGTCTTACCTTCTGTGTATCGTTACTCAATTTCTTTGCTATCAGTCGCGCTCAGCTGTGGTGCATCTGAAAGTTGCAAGGCTTTCATCGGTTCACCGTTGTCCACGATATGCAGTGTTGCAGAATTTGAGGAACTCAGTATTCTAGAAAACGTTGGCGGTTGGGGTTTGAGGGGACGGTTCAGGCGTGTGAGTGTATTTGATAGTGCTCACTTTCAATTTCATTACAGGTTTCTAATGATGGTGTTACAATCATGAACACGGATTTCTGCGCAATGGATATTGGGAGGCCAGTCATGCAAAAAATCCTCATTTACTTTGCCTTCAGTGTCTTCTTTCTCCTACCAGGTGAGGTGTTAAATATCACGTATTCCTTGTTGGTCGCAGCTAGCGATTGCGATTTGGAATCAATGGAGAAGAAAGGTACATTTATATTTTTCCGAGAACGCTTGATATAACGGAGGGCTTGCCCAAATTCCGAGAAAAACGCTTGATGCCCTTCGAGCCTGAATACAAACAGCCGCATATCACGCAAAATACAGACGGGGAAATATTTTTTCCAATTGAAACAGAGTGGCAGCAGTCTTGGCAACAACAGTCAGATGACCCATTGAGTTTTGAGGGAAATTTTCCTACGAAGTTTGTTTGCTGGGCTATGTTCTCAGAACTGACAACGCCACTATTTATTCTTTTAATGTTTTTGTTCGTACAGACTTTCGATTATTCCCCTCAAGCAGGCAAGAAAGTTGGTCATGAACGTCATGATATGAGACCACAGTATTCCTTCTCATTACCGCAATATTCACTAGACGACAACATTTTCAGCACTTTTAATAACGGTCGCTTACTGTCACATTGGTGTTCAGCTGCGATCGGCCGACAAATATATCACACCACACAACCAAAGCAGCTTCGGGAGGACGAGACGTGCCAAGAAATCAGTCATCCGAATTTTAGGTTTCTTCAGGCTATTCCTTGATGTATCTTGCAGAATTTCTTTTAAAAGCCTCTTGTGGCGATTGCACCATTTCTCCTTAGTGGTGCGCCTGCATGCAGTTTGTACCAATGTTTACTCTCGACGACTCAATTTACTCCCAAAAGTATATTCGTTTCAGAAATGCTCTGATATTTTGATTCGAAAATTTTTAGAAATCCGGTAGTGTGAGGGAAGCAAATTTCTAACAGATCATTTATTTCCGCTTATCGCGTAAAATCCTTATGAGCCTAGTGCTGTTGCTTATTGCATAATTGCTTGCGCAACGGCGGGACTATCATTTGCATACCGAAGGTTTGGAAAGGAGGGGGAGGGTGAAATGCAAAAGCTACACTTCGGTCAGCTTCCTCGTGTTTTTCATGACTTTTTGTTTTTGCACGCAACGAAAATTGATGAGCAAACATGAAAACATTGATCTAGAAAGCAGGCCAAAGAAGGTTACAAACGTTCAAGCTTAACCGTATCTCCATGCTTCGGTGGATGCAGTGATTTCGTCCTCCAGAGTGGGAAACGAGGGAGATCGTTGGCAATAGCAGTGTAGCAGTCAAGCAGGCGCGTTAATCGTTTGTCCATGTGGATGTTTGTCTGTTCTCTTCCATATTGTTCCCCGGGCAGTCTGCTAACGCAAACCGTTGTGCACCCGTATTTGTTCTCTGAATTCAAACTGGCATAATCCGTCGCTCAATCGGTTGGCAGGCCAGTCGTAAAGATGCGTCTCAACGTTAAGACCTGTTTTTGATATTACCTTAAATCATCGATTGCGCAGTTCAATATGATATAACTCATGGATAAGAACTTTAAACTTGTTAGGAACTCGAAACTGCTTCTAGAGCTGTCCAGCTCTGAGCAAATATGAAATTTCGAAGTCCCAAATTGATTCGCGTAGCTCGATATTGCTTCATGAATGGATGTGTTTTGCGTGAGCAATGGCTGCGAAGAGCATTTCAGTATCGGTTGTGGTGTCATTTTTTCTCTGTTGGCTACCGTTCCATATACAACGACTCCTTTCAATTTCACTTGCGGAGAGTGAAGGTGACATTAATCCGACACTTCAGACTCTCTTCACCTCTGTCTTCTACATATCAGGTTGGAGTGCTACTATCTTCGCTTCATGCTCATCAGCCTTACTTTTCACTACAACCATTTTTGTTCTTCTCGGTCGTCATAGTCGATAGCTACCGCTGTTCTGAAGCTTTTCGCGGCAGAAATTGGAGCTCAAATATACTTTTAAGGCTTTGGGAATATCCAATTTGATTGCGCACAGATTTTGATTGACCTCATCTTAGAGCATTCCGAGTGTCTAATATCAGTCATTCGAGCTGAACCTCTCCAGATTCTTGGTGCTTTCTCAAATACACCTAGCGAAGCGACTTCCAGAGAAGGTGTGGGTGCCTCATCTTCAGTTATTTTCGTTGTCTCCTCTTGTATTTCGACTGTACAGATGAAGCAAACAGCTTTATAGTCGTTCTTGCATGCACTCGATGTAATATTTTGCGTTTTTTGCAGGATGCTGCTACTATTCGAACTCGGCGTGTAATCCTATCCTATACAACATTCTTTCCGAGAAATACCGCAGGGCCTTCCTAAAAACAATTTTCGGTGAGTTGCAGTTTCTTATGAAATCACTTGATCACTTGATTGACCGGACTATCGAACGTCGATGACGCTGCCGGTCACAATGCGCTTCAATTCCGTTCTCGATATCGCCTGCCTTTGCCATGTCGTTCCCGCTGCTTTCTCACTATCGTCTCTCCACCTTCTTGGAGGTCTCCCGAGTGGTCGTTTGTGGTCTCTAGGTTACCACTCAGCAACTGCACGAGTCCATCTGTCGTCTGTTATTCGAGCTACGTGGCCTGCCCAGCGTAGCTTTTGCTTGCGGTACTCTGCGATCACGTCCAGGATTCTTGTCCTTCGATGAATCACCTCGCATCGGATGTGTTCACACAGCGATATTCCTAGCATGCATCTTTCCATTGCCCTTTGCGCTGTTATTAGGCGTCTTTCTTCCTGTTTTGTTGTGGCCCACGTTTCGCATGCATATAGCATGGCGGGTAGGACCGTGCTGTTGAATAGATTAGCATGAAGGGTTTTATTCATTTTCGCTTTCAGCACATCCTTTATCGAGTTGAATGCTTTCCATCCTGCTCTTATTCGTCGCCTTAATTTGGGCTGCATGTCGCGATCCATTTTCACCAACTGCCCTAAGTAGACATATTCTTTCACCTCTTCGATTACGTCGCCTTCCACTATTATTTGGCCTGGTTGTGTTGTTTCTGGCTGCATATATTTGGTTTTCATACGGTTCAATTTGAGGCCGACTTTTGTACTGTGATTGCTGAGCTTAGTCAGCATATTTTGTAGTTCACTGA
>JAARMF010000928.1:0-58705 GCA_022844705.1 Toxascaris leonina | reverse complement strand
TTTTTTTTTTGTTTCCCGCATTATTTGTTGTATTTCTATGGGCATGTTCAAGAGTCGCTGGTTTCTGTGTGGTCATTGTTGCAAATTAGTAGTCATGGCTCAGCTCTTTTGTTTTGCTCTTCATTGCCCCTGTTCTAATAGCATTTTACTACTGTAGGTTCGTTATTCTTGTTCGTTTGAATAACGGAGTACTGTAGGAAGTGTGCGGAATTGTGCTGCAGTTCTGGTCGTAGACATCTCTGGTTGAGTCTTTCGTTCAGCTCAAAATCTCTATTAAAAACAAAGAGAATGAGGAAGCGGATGAGTTAACAGATGTTGTTTTCTTACGTTATTTGTACTATACTGCCTCGAAGGAAAGGGAGGACAGAGGGAAATATGTTTCAACCAGGAAGTGCAGTTGCACTGTGCTGTGAAATTTTTCGTCTCATTTGTCGGGTGTTGAAGCTTCCAGTGCACATTAGTATGGTTATGCAGAAGGGCCGGAAGGGGTCTACTATTAAATTCCCGCAGCATCTAAATGAGTTGAAAGCTTTGAAGGTATATTTGTTTTTAATGAGGTCATCTAGATCGCACATGACGTCATTCCGCGTCATCGCGTTGCGAGATGGCTCGTCATTTATTTATATGTTTGACGCGTTTATGAGGCGAATAATTAATTAATCGATGTGGAATAAAGGAGATCGTTGTTTTTGTTGAGTGATGTTTGCATCGTGGTGTGTTCTTTATTGACTGCTGTTTATCTTTTGAAACATGAAGGAATGGTGTTCAATGCCGCTTGAATGGAACTAAAGAGCATGCTGTTGTGCTGATTGGTTTCCCTTCTAACGAACTCCGCTAATAACCTCATAAACCGAAGCAACGCAGTGACAGAAGTCGACTGTAGTAATGGGAACTCTATAAGCTATCTCGACTTTCTGCGGATTTGGTCTTCATTCGGGGGAATTGCTATACCATCTACTTTCAACTTGGGACGACGTCATCGTCCATAGTGATGTTTATTGAAAGCTGATGTGTTTTTTGAGGCGCAACTATCAAGCTGGGATGGGTTTCACGCAACTACCTCAACTTTTCAACTAAGTAGCTTTTAACTACACATGAGTTGTGACTAGTGCTACATCCAGGACATTTGAATGGCATATTATGCTTCCTTCGCGGAAGGTGCATTTATCCTGAGCGTTACGAGAGAGTAGTGGAGTGAGCGGAATTAGAGGTTGTCTTTTGCATAGCTGTTCTTCATTTGATTGCTTTTTGCTGTGTGAACGGGTTTTAAAATTTTATTCAACAGCCAGAAATAGCTAGCGAAATGGATCATTTTTCATATGCGGCTCGGGATAGTAATAAATGACAGAGGATTGCAGCTCCAATTGATGGTAATGGCATGAGTCGAGTATACAAGTTTGGTTTTTGATCATACGCTTGAAAGAACTGCCTCAGGCAAGTATGGCTTGCTTGGGCATAGGGCACGCAGAAGTTAGTTGCGGATATTGTTTGAACTCGTTTTAAGGGAAACCACTGCGAATCGATATGACAGTCTGAATTTTGAAGCAGAATTAGGTACTGTGACGTCCACTGAAAACGGTGATTGTTCTAAATGGTGTAAAGGTAGGTGATATCGCCTGTAGTCTTTTTCTGTGAATTCAAAATAGAAACATGCTACGAAGTACAATATAGTTAAACAAAGATACCATAACTATATGAGCGAGTTTAGTTTCAACTGACTAACACAAGTGAGCCTTACGTCGATTGGTCGTTGAAGGCATCCCCACGCCTACTCCATTCTGCTTAGCCTCTTTTATCTCNGGTCGTTGAAGGCATCCCCACGCCTATCTCCATTCTACTTAGCCTCTTTTATCTTTCTTCCGATTTGTTTATTGGATTGATCCTCTGCCGTTGATGAGTTTAGTCGAATCGTTAAGACGGTTACTGATTGACAGTTTAATTAATGTCAACTCTCGGTTTCAGCCTTTTCTTTTGTTTTCGCCTCATTGTGCAAAAGATGGGCATGTGCGCTGTCCCTTTCTATAGAAGGTGGATCGTACATATGCACTCGCAGCTTTCAACGACCAAGTGGCAAGTCGAAAATGCAGCACTCACTTTTGGGCACTGATAATGGTGAATGAATATCACTAAAACAAAGTGCAGATTGCTTTCATTTACAACCATGAGTGATTTCTCACAGTTCATTGCAAGCCGTCCACAAACGTAGTCATTTTTGTTACCTTCAACTAAGCTAAGGTGAGTGTTAAATATATTTTCTATAAAGCAAATTAAGTGGACGAAACCTGAAGTCATCCTCTTGGTGAAGCAAGTTATATTTGTCTCTGGAAATGTGCAGCATGGGTGGCCAAAGATAGCCCATGNCAAGATAGCCCATCAAGGTGTGCAATCGTTCTATGCTGTTGGTGTTGGTTGTTTCAATTCAGAGCAAGCAAAGGAGAGTCGTGCAAGCGAAGCAGCTCACGCGATATGCCTCTTTGCATGAAGCTTACCGAGCAACCATTTTCACAAAATACCAACAACACGAAGTAGGCGGAAAGACATCAATATCTCATCCCTTTCCGCAAGAACATCGTTTTCCTCTCACTAAACAAGTTCAGAATGTCCGCAGTACCTCAGCATCTTCAAATGCTATAACACCTTTCGCAGTTCACCGTTCATCGTAAATTATGAGGCAGGAAATCATTCGCTGTGGGGTGTAGAATATACCCACCAAATTTCATAACATCACCTTTAGCAGTTTCCTTTTCGAAGATATTGCAGAAGCAAAAGGAGAGACAGTCGCACACCTTGTGCGAAGCAGATTTGGGAATGAATATGTGCAGTAGGACAGCATAACTGAAGCACTCAAACGACTCACATAAATCTCATAGGTCTCTCTCCGTGCGGCTCGAGCAACATCAAATGAACATCGGAATATCCCAAAAAAGTATGCACATTTCCGAGACATTCAAGCGGATTATAATCATTTTGGAATTATCAATGAGACCTGTTGGAAGTGAAGAGTAGGTTTCCCAACGTTCCGTTCGTTCAGAGGAAATCACGCGCTTTCGTGCACCCTGGGGGCGAGTATGTGGAAATAATACACGTCAGGTAAATGCACTTGCTTTTCAACTGATGGGCTTAGTGGAGTGCAAGCACGATTCCTTGTCACTGATTTGTGTAGGCAATGAGTTTGCTAGAGAAATACGTTACTGGATGCTTTAATGCTTGAGAGGGACCGGAAATATCCTCAGCCGCTATCTAGATGCAGCAGAATTCAGCGGGCTCGAGCAACAAGTAAGCATGAGTGAAAGCCTGACCGTCGCTTAAAGCTTTTGCTCGAGAAGCGGGAGGTCTCGAATTCGGTTCCCGTATGCCCGTAGCGCTTCTATTTGCTCTCAAGCAATAGATATTATTGTTACTCTGAGCTAGAACAAAGTTGTTTTTAGACTAGCCAAGGCTGTACACCACACTTACCTTAGACACCTTGGGGATCAATGATCAGCGTGCTGTCCTTGCTTCAGTAGACACCTTATGCGACGGCATTTCGCAAGATTCTTCATGCGATTGTAGCCTAAAGATGGCACGTCACCAGCTGGCTAAGCGGACTACGGCACGTGCCTTCCGCCATCTAGGTCAGCTGGCCCTTCGAAAGGCGCTTTTGTGAGCCACTCTAACGTCTCTGGCGAGAGATGGGTAACGCCGCCTAGATAGGCTGTGCATTACGCTGCTTCACCAAATGAACTGCTTAACAGAATAAAGCTAACTGGGCGGGATTATAAACACATATTCGTGCCAGCGAAGCTGGCATGCTTTTTTTGTGTTCTGCTTCGGAATGGTGGAGTGGTGTGGTGATCAGCCGCAGCCTCTTTCACAACCATTGTCCGGAGTTTTGATTGTGCAAACGAATTTCTAATAGGCTTCGAGGTGGTCCATCACTACGGGACCAACAAACAGGCCTACATTCTCTTTGACTGGCGTAATAGATTTCATAAAAACTTGCACAAACGCTTGAAAAAATACTGTAAGGGCGGGCGATTATGTAAATAATTTTCGCACTGTACCTCTATCATGCGAAGACTCTGACTTTATGATTTCCATGTAACTACCCTAACTTCACTTGCTAAAGCCGTTTAAACTGCGTTAAGTGTTTTTTGATACGGAATTCCTTTTAATATGAACTTCAGAATAAAGTCAGCAGAGAAGATTTGTAGCTCTTCCTGATTGCAATAAATAAGTGGAGAAGCATGTTAGAAAATGTGCTTTTGCGCACCCCTTTCCTGGCTAGCCGAATTTGTATATTATTAATACATGATAAGTGTACGAAACCATGCCTTCATGTTTTAATCCAGCTCTACTGATCGCAGGAATCTACAAAAGCGACATTTCTTGCGACGCAACAGGTTAGCGTGAAATATGGCGTAAGAAGCCGCCTTTTTTTCATTGTGCCCAACTTGTTTCGTATCCTCAGCTTTAGTGTCTACCGAGCTGAAACTATGCAGCAGCAGTTTCAGCTCGGGAAGCTCAAGAAACTCAAGAACCAAGGAAAGTAGACATGCACAAATGTACGCTTAGATCTGGCATCGTCGTAATGCGCTGTGCAGATGTAAATCGCAAAAGCGCACAAAATTTTAGGATATAATTATTGGAAATGAATGTCTAAAACTTTGGATGATAGGGGCGCGGAAACGAGACCTGAATTTTGATGTGACACTCACAAATCTATACGGCTTCCATAAGTGTGTCCATAATAAAGACATCGTGGTCATCAGAGTGTGCTCAGAGATTGGTCCCTTAACGAAATACAAGTTTTTCGTGTTTCTGCGATTCACGGACTTTTTGGAAGAGTACTGAAAACAACATTTCTTATCGATCGCATCGATACTCTTGATTGACTATAAAGCAGAACATCTGACCATTCCTCCTTTGCATTCGGAGTATGCAAAAGAAACAAAGTACCTGTCAAGTGGCTGTTGCGTTGGGGTCCTATGCCTTGCTGCGGCACTAAATACGTGCTGTTCCAAAAGTCCACTCTTCGAACTCCACCACTATTGTTCACTACTGTCCAATTTCGACGGTGAGTAGGCCGTTCGTCACATTTTTTCTCAGAGATTGTATTGTTCACTACTCAGATGGCCACGAAGATTGCCGCTCAATTCCTTAATTCTTATCTGCAATAAATCCCAAGCGTGGGCGCTGTAACACCTTGCTTGCTGTGAAAGACGACTATATAGATGATCACTAATATTTCCGCCTTTGAGACATGATAGTTTTCGATAAAATTGACGTAGATTGATGCTGATAATAAATGATAATAAAGGCTAAATGAGAGGAATATATACTCCGCAAAACGGAGCATTTCCGCATCGAGAAATATCGAAATCGCTTGCTACTGCCACATAAGAGTGGATGTTGTTGCTGGTAAACCACCTTGACTATCCCCAGAACCCTTCACTAGAGTGCTGCTTGTTTACGTTGTTGTTGTTTGCTTCTAACAACAGTGGTAACATTGTTTCTGTATAGAAATACTAATGTCGTTGTCCGACCCCATGTATGAACACACTAAAACCTGTTCTTGGAAAAGCTGAAGTAGCCCAAAAAGGAAAATAATTGCATTGAAATTGCAGTTGCACCGGAGAAGATCAAGATCGACTAGAAAGTTGCAAGGAGCGAGAGCGTGCTCAAGAGCAGCGGCATCTAGTAGCAGCAGCATTAGCACAGCGAGAGGCGTGCTGGTGCGAGAGTACATGCAATGCGCCGTGTGGGGTATAAACTATCCCCGATCCGCATCTGCGCAGTATTTGCCGCTGGCTATCCACCGCATACCTCTCATCCCTCCTATCTTTCTCCGATAGTTAAATTCTAACTAGTCGTACAGTTGTGCTTTCTGTTTGTGAGTGTTCTTCCCTGTACATCCCATCTTTTAACGGTGCTTTATCGCATTAGTCGAGGATATTGCTGCTTCTCGAATGACTTGATGTGGGCTTCTCGTTTACAACAGCAACGATAACTGCTGTTCCTATTGAGCGCAAATAACTCTACCAGTTCGCAGATCGTGGCAAGGGAATAGAACTGGAACATCTAAAATGGGTCACTTAAATCGCCTTCATATAAGCATCGAACCATCTCCGTTTGAAGGTAAAATCAGATGAGAATGCATAGCTTCAATGAGAGAGAACAGGCAACAGCAATTGGTGTCACATGAAATGCCTTCGGTTTATAACCTCTAAGACTCACCGATGAACGCATACACTCCCCAAAAATGATGTCTATACTCATTCTCGAAGCGATTGTTTTCAGCTTGTATCCGGTTTTCTTTGCTATAGTGCTTCTTAGTAGTTGTGTGGTTACTGTAAAATCTTCAGGATGAATGTAACAGTTTTCATGCAATGTTAATTCGGTGTGGTGAGCGATGCGATGAAAACAGCTACAGTATGCCATTTTACCATATATAGCATTCTCGCCTCTTTTTGTATGAGTTACAGTATGCCATTTTAACATACACAGTATGCTTATTTTTTCTGTATATGCTGTAGTTGTTCAGCGAAAATTTCCCTCCTCAAGGCGTATGAGCATCGAAATTTTGGCATTGGCCACTTGTATTCGATACTCGAACATGTCAATGTGCCTATTCTGTAACCCAGCAACTGATTATTAGTGTCGTGATGCAAGTGTCTATTTCTTGAAGTTTAGAATACTTTGTTAATGATTGATGCAAAAATAATTTGCTCATTTTATTTCATTTTTTCATCGGTTCACCCAATTGCTATTTGAATTTCTCCGATGTCACAGTGTTGCTTTTGTGATGAGCGGATTTTTGTTTCGCCTCTCTCCTCGGTTTCGAAGAATACTTGCACTGCTCAGCTATATATGCTTCGTTTATTGATGGTTTCTTTAGGGGCATCGAAAGCGACCATTGAAACGAACGAAATGCTTATGACGCACACACAAAACTCCCTTTCATTTCATGCGATAAAAGATAGGAGAGATCCACAATTGAAGAACTACCGCATCATTCGCTGGATAGAATCATGTTGTGTTTTGGTGCATCATTGCTGTATGTGGCAAATATCTCACCTGGTTAATTCTGGCCTATAAAAGTGCTAGGCCATAGAGGTAAAGTGTCCGCCGTTTTGCTTCACAGATTGCTGATAATGATTAACTGCAAAACTTTCACATATATACTTCGCACCTCAAGCAGTCTGAGTACACGTCTTGCTGTACTTCCACAATTGAAATTCAAGATTATGAGAGTGTGCTTGACCACATCTAAAAATGCAATCATGCCTCATCTAATGCTCAGTCACGACCTATGCCATCTGCATATGGTTACGGTATATACAGTAGTTAATGCCGTTTGATACAGACTAATGATGAAGTGATCCAATGACGTACGGAGTGACAGTGCGAATGTTTACTAATGTCTGTTCGTGTATAATGCGGTAGATTTACTGAACGCCCGGAGATGATTCAAGATGGTGAATATATTGGTCCAGAGAAGTCTCGTTGAGAAGGAAGAGAATGGAAGCAGAAGAGTTTGCACAAACCAATGATAATAACACTTAAGAATGCAATATAAATGTGGGCATGAGAACACTGATAGCGATTTACACATATTTAAACGGTGAAAAATGCATTCGGTACAGCAAATTTGAATAATTGGCGAGAAAACATCGCGTCAATGAGTGTTGCCATTGTGGGGACTTCAGGAAACATCAGACTGATGCGAAAACATTTAATTTATTTTGAGCAGAACAGCAGAAACAGAAGGAAGCAAGTGCAATGATGCCTTCTCCAGTATCTGATAACTGATGTCGAACAGAGCGACCTCGATGGAACCGATTTTCATCGGATTCTATGGATAACCACCGATACGTTCTTGACGACCCGTTCTTGCAATAAATTCCATGCTCTATGATCCTATTTAACGAAAGCATAGAATTGATTACATTGGGGCCCATTACATAACGAATTAAATGCAGTAGTACTTCTGGAAAACGACCTGTCTCAGGATCGAAATCAAATTATCGTGTTAAAAGCACCAGTATCTAGTTACGCATATCCAAAATCAAGCAGATGTACGCATGTATTCAGCATCCGGATGTCCCTCGCTTAGACTGCTTCAATTCACAGAATTCTTTTGGAAACTCTTGGTGTACCCAACTATCTTGCTTAGTATCTCTGGCACGCACTACACCTATCGTTCTCAATTATCCATGAAACATTTTCCATCTTCTTTGCATTTCTCATCTGAACAGAAGTGAGCCATCGGTGCATCCTATAAAGACAACGGAAAATGCTACAATATTGCGGCGTGCAGGTGCTGATATCCAGCATTATGAAATACTTCAAGCTTTCAGTCGCTTTAAATTGCGACGTTTAAGCTGTCAAGTCACCGTAATGAGATGTTATTGTTTTACAGCGGGGCAAGGCTTGAGGTGCATTAGCATTCAGTCGTTCGCTAAACGTCTTCAACAGCCGTTACAGCTGAAAAGGCAATTATGAAAACGAGTATTATCAGAACAACATCTTATTCCTCTCTACATCTATGATGCTGACAAAAGAGTTTTTGGGACATGAATTATTCATTCACCTGAATGATTATAAATGCCACTAAAGACACAAGAATGATCACGATTCTCCTCGGGCACAGAGTTAACGCTCCAGTTCCAAAATCTTCAGCACCAGTCCACAGCTCTCAAAGCAGTCATGCTTCAGGGTCAGGATCCCCGGATCAGGATCACCCCGAGTATACGAGCGCTCAAGGATAGTGCACCATACGGTTGATGCCTTTGACGCAAGGAGAAAGTCAAACATAGACGAGGCATCTCTCGTTCTCTCTTAAACAAGCTATTAACTTCAGTGGCAGCAAACTCAGAAATATTGAAAAACGGCGGACTATTATGGTCATAATTCAAATATCAGCACAAATTTTCAAAATGTAATTAATTGCAAACTCAATAATATTATTACACTTGCATTACTCATAAAGTATCTTTTCACTCATATCTGTATCATAATTTCCCATGTTTGCTTCAGCTCTTGTATACAATCGACGAAATTTCAATCGATGTATTGCAACAATTCCCATACATTGCACATTGCTCATAGTGGGTTAGTCTTGGAAGCAGGTGATACAACTGCTGTGCAGTCTGTACTACACGTTAAATAGTGTCTTGTCGTGTTCGAACACTAAGTGCGTCAGATGGCATCAGATGGGCAGAAGATGAGCTTGAGCCCTGATGTTCACTCGACCTTCCAACTTTTTCGAAGCGATGTGAAAAGACATTCGTGATGAAAGACATACGGTTTAAAAAGCGTCTGCGTTCCACATAAAAGGGTGCCTAGAGATGATTTTTTGTCGTGGCTTAGCTAACTGTACAAAGAACGGTTTTTACGCGCGCTAAACCTTTGGCAGCATACGCTGATATGTCGCCTCAAAAGATGTTATGTGGTGGGTGATCAGCATGTATCTTTTTCGTCGACTTCTGCCGCAAATGTCCATTACCTCTTTGGAGTACTTTCTGCTGGTCAGCATGTTATCTACTGTGGCTTTCGATCCCTTTCTTCAATCAAAGTTTGAGTGTTCTGTTCGTGAACGGTTGCATTCGATTCGCTTTGTCTTAGCGGTCTATGAATTCGTCGGCGAAGCACTGTGCTGCACCAGATTGGGAGAGTGATATCATGGTGGGTCAGCGACGTTTAAAGGAAGGTGCATCAGGCCGATCGACCGACAATGGCAGCACGTAAATTAGCCCATCTGCATCGCCAAAAACCAGGCTCGCTATTCCTAATCTGTCTTTAGCTAAAGCGAAAGGTGTCGCGAGCCATCCTAAGATGCCAAGAGGTATGGCGAGTCATCCCGAGGTGCTTCAAGTTATTGACGAAGCACTCAAGGTAGAGATAGCGAAGATGGTAAATGAGGCAGTGAAGGCTGCCTTAATTGGTATCGCCGAACATTTTACGATATCTTTCACAAAGGCGCTGCAGCCTGTCATGCTTACTTTGTCTGGTATCATCAGTGATCTCGCCAAGGTCACAACTGGAACAACAACGTCACCTGCTGCTGGTGAACAATCACTGCATGTCGTCCTATCGTCAAGAAGTCATACGATTCCTTCTGAAGTCGTCGTTTTGGGATTGGCGGAGCAATCCGAGCATCCGCCACATGAGCGTCTAGAAGCGGACAAAGAAGGCATCGTTCGAATGTTGGACGAGCTAGACGTATACGCTTTTCCTACTCAGATTTACCGAATGGGAGCATATACGAGCGGACGTCAACGACCGATCAAAGTAACCTTTGACAATTCTCATGATCCCATCCAAATTTTTCGAAATTCGCACAAATTGAAAACCAATCACAATTTTAAATCTGTTCATGTGCGTCCGTCTTATTGCTCTGAGCTACGTGCGGAGTTGCGTGAGGCCCGCAAAAGTGATCCTACTGCAGTCATATACCGTGGAAGGGTAATGAGTAGAAGCGAGATCCCCGAAAATAGCGGGAATGGCTCCACAGCGAAAGAAGAGGTGGGGAAATGTCAGAGTCCAAATTTTCGACAACAGCTCTCGTCTCCGCACCTGTCTCGCCCTCTCTCTCTCACCCTTCTTCATCATCCCCCAATTAAGTGAATTCCGCTCAGAGTCGTCTTCATCAACAAACAATTTCTTGAAATGCATGTACTTTAATGCACCCTCTATAAAGAATAAATTGAGCTCTTTCAATGCTCTGCTTGAATTCGACGCCCCGGATATTGTCATCTTAAGCGAAACCTGGCTAAATGAAGACGACTCTGACTCTTTGCTAAGTCTCAATTCCTTGCACAGTGTACACAGATGGCCATTTTGGCAAAGAAGGAAATTTCTTGTGCGAGCGTAGTATCAAAGGTATTTGAATCTTTTTGCGCGGCTTTGTACGTAGACTACATTCACAGGAACGGTTTCTGCTTTCGCTTAATTGCAGTTTATCGACGGCCTGGGGTGAGCACTGAAGAATCTGCTGAATTACTCGAGAAAATTTCTAAGTGGTGCGCAGGGGAATATCCTTCGGTTCTTATTGTTGATTTCAATTATCCGCTGACTACCAAGGAGCCGGACGTGCACTCGACAATGGCGTTTGATCGTTTTCTTATGAATTCCGGCTTTCTCAATCTAGTAGTCTCTGACCCTACCCATGGCACGTATACGCTGGATCTTCTGTTTTGCAACGACCGCACTTTGATTTCGGAATGGGAAGTCCTTCCAAACTTTTCTACTAGCGGTCATTGTAGTATCTGCTTCGAAGTTTTCGGCGAAAGAAGCGTTTCTCCGACCTATCCTTCTTTTGACTTTCGTAGAACAGACTAGGAGAGGGCCAATTCAATGCTTTTAAATCTTGATTGGGATTGCTATTTCCACAACTGCTATAATATTGATGAAATCTATGAGAGCTTTCTATCGTTTGTATATCCTGTGATTGAAAGCTGCACACCTCTGCAAAGGAACCGGGTAAAAGCCAAAAGATATCCTCCCCACTTGCAGCGCTTGGCTGCAAAAAGCATTTTCTTTGGCGCGATCGCTTTCTTCCTGGGGGGTTGACAGCTTTTGACAAGTGTGCAAAGGATTTTGAGAAAGAGTGCCCAAAGTTTGCAAAAAACCGAGAAAAGCGCCTCATATGCTCCGGCAAAAAAAAAAATCACTCCTTAAGTATATGAATGGGAAACTCAGCATTCGAACAGATATTTGTGCTTTAAAAAATAAAAGTAACTTGATCATCACCACTGACGGGGAAAATGCGAAATGTTTGCAAATTACTTTACTGAAGTATTCACCACTGATGATAACAAGGCACCTGTCTTTCCTGTAAGATGCGATAAAAAATTATGATGGGTTTCTCTTGGCTGTGATGTGGTCACCGCAGCTATTAGAAAGCTCAGCGGTAAGATGTCCTTGACCCCAGACTTGGTACCATCGCACTTTATAAAGCGGGCCTCTGAAGGTTTATGCTGCCCACTTTCTTATATGTTCAAACACACGCTGGTCAGTGGTTCCCTACCATCAAAATGGAAGATGGTTATTGTGATACCTATATCAAAAAAGGCTTCAGCGAATAGTGTGCAAAATTATTGCCTCATCAGCCTAACTTTATCAATATGTAAGGTCTTGGAAATTATCGTTAAAGAAAATATTTTATCCCATTTCGATTCAAACGCATTGATTAGTCCTGCTCAGTATGGATTTCTGCCTAGAAAGTCCACGCTGTCGCAGCTGATATCTTGCTTTCATGACTGGTACTGCACGATAAATAAAAACCAGCAGGTTGAGGTGGTCTACATTGATTATGCTAGAGCCTTTGATACAGACTGCTACCAGAAATTGTTGATTAAACTTGGGATATGTGGGCAACTTCTGGAATGGCTGAGATCTTTTTTATCACAACGAAAGTTTGTGGTAAAAATTGGTGGATGCTATTCACAGCCTCACATTATTACCAGTGGAGTTCCACAAGGAAGCATACTGGGCCCTTTACTCTTTCTTATTTATGTAAATGATTTATCTGATGGCTTATCGAGTGCCTGCAGGCTGTTTGCGGACGACCTTAAGATTTATCGCTCACTTAGCAACCCTGCTGCGAACTATTACGAGCTTCAAAAAGACCTTATATATCTAGAACGTTGGTCGCAAACTTGGCAACTGCGCATATCGGAAGAAAAAAGTAGTCTCCTTCATTTGAACTTTCGCCATGATTGCCCTTTACGCCTTAATGGGAATAAGCTTTGCGCGCAAGAAGTTATCAAGGACTTAGTAGGTCTGCATGTCACTTCAAACCTCAAATGGACTTTTCACTGTAGGGAAGTAGCAAGAAAAGCATCACGAGTGGCCAATTGTATACTACGTTAGCTAGAACACCCGTGCATTGAACACCACAGACTTGCTTTTATTGGCTATTGCCGCCCTCTTCTCGAATATCGTACTCAGATATGGTCACCATACACTGATAAAAACGCTGAAATGATTGAAAGCGTGCAGAGGCGATATACAGGGGGCGATCGTGCAGAGGCGATCTGCTTTTCGCAAGGCCTTTCCTGATTCTGTTATTCCCTCCTATCCTGAAAGATTACAAATTCTCGGTCTGAAAAGTCTAAAGTACCGATGACTTGAACTTGATCTCCACTTGTGCTTTAAGATAGTGAATGGCTGCTTCGATGACCCGTTCGGTAGCATCTTTGCATATACCCCATTCAACACACGCTCCCGATTTCATTGTTTCCAGCTGAAACGAAGATTTTCGACCAAAACGAGTTATTAAGTTTCGAGTCATTCGGGTATGGAATCAACTACCAGCTGACATTGTGGAAGCTAGTAATCTCACTGCTTTTAAGGCGAAATTAGCCCGGTTTGACCTATCGTCCTTGAGGGGAGTAGACGGCCGGCCAGTATGTTGTTAGTATGTGTATCACCTCGGTTCAGCTTTTTGTCAGTAGTACCACATTCGCGATACTTGAATGCGCTACAACGTCATTCACTACGAACGCAGGCAGCACCCTCCCCACCTCTCCCCCCTCCCCGCTTCCCTCTCTCTCCTCCACGTGCGCTTTCGACTAAGTCCACTCACAGCTCCAATGTGCGGCTTACGGTAGCTCTGCGTACTGCTTTGTGGCGCAAGCGATGCTCGGTTCGCTATTCGCAAGAAGGGCGCAGCTTCATTGCCCGACACTATCATTTTCATTCAAGACGGCGAGTTGGGATGCTGCGTGGAGGATGGCGGTTAATTCATGGATCGATGGACCGGGTGGCGGTGTTATTGTGTGTAGTGGGTTGCAGTAAGTTGTGCTTTGTCATGTGGTGGCAGCAGTCAGCAAAACTGTCCGCAGTGATGCCTAAAGTTGTTTAAGCGTGCTTCGTGCAGTTTTAATGTTCTACAACTCGTAGAGCATTCGTTTTGCCTATGTATATGATATACTTTTTCTCAGTTGCCTCATTTGTTGATCTATCCCCAACTTTGGAAGTGTGGCTTCTTCGCAGATAAATTTGTGCCGAAAATCTGCCAGCAGCTTCAATAAAATAACTGTCGTATTTGTAATCTCACCTCCTTCACTTGTAAAGCTTCAGAAATCGGAGATGCTGTATTAGGATTGCTGAATCTAGCATAGTTCAGTTTCGTTCCTTTCGATATTACAACCTATTTCTTGTTTATGTGACTGATTATGTGCATTAAATACGTAACTTGCAATTGAAATTGTGTGTACCGATTAAGCGGTCTTCAATTTGCTCTGCTGCATAAAGCTTTGTTGGAAAGTGGAACAGTGCGACGTCATTAGCCCTTCGAAGTGTTTTTTATGGTCGATGCTTTCAGATGGGGATTGGGAATGAAATAGTGCAAGGAATAGGAAGAGTTATCCGATCTGGCACGATCATCCAATGTTTTGAATGACGTGCTTGCATTAATTTTTTTGTTTTTTATTTTTATGACTTCAGTAGTAGTGCAATGGTATCATTCGATGCTAAAAGAGAAGAGAGAAGATAACGAGGCATCTGTTAGGGAGTTTTTTGTTACGATTCGGCCATCGATGTTTTTTTCTGGCGAGCTTCGCGCTGACTTCTAGTACCCATAGATATGTCAGAAGACGCATCGAAGAATATTAATTTCAGGTTTCTTTGTGTCCTTCCCGATCCGAGTCGTTGTGCAGGCTGTAGGTCACAATGGCCTCAACGAATGCTCAACGTATAAAAGTATGTATTTCTCTTGTATATTTGAATTTCTATAGAGTGGTGTGATGGATGAGCTTTTCTCCTTAATTGAAGTGTTTATCTTTCAACGACTTTATTGGTGTTTGCCGACTGGTCACAGAAGTTGGTAGTGGATACCAATGTTCAGAAAGAAGTCCAAATTCGTTCCATTTTTGCTTTTATCCCCTCCAATTTACATCTCTTCGAGCATTGCGATATGCCTATTGGATTTTTTGCAAATTGGGATAGCTGATTTATGCGGCTGTGCGCCAACGTTCTCCAAAAAAGGCTCAATTTCTGGTCACTCATTATTTTCTTAAACACCCAGTCGGTAGTCATAATGGAGCTATTTCTGATTATCGACTGTTGGGCAGTTATAGTTAGCTCAGCTGGTTCCGTCGATCGGAGTTCACAGGTTTCTCTGCCCAGTGCAGTTTCATTAAAAGCAATAGAGTTGCGACAGCAGCTCAGCATCGATAGATCAGAGAAAAAGTATAATGGATGTTCAGCAAAGGGCGTCAAACATACCACAAATAGAATGATGGCGCTCAAATATAAATGCACAGTTGCGCGCATCCCTCACTTGTTCAAAACTGTCATGCTCACCAAAGAGCTTCCTGTTGCCGCATATTGGAGGAAGAGATTGATTAACGTTTGACGTCAAAAGGATGCAAACGGCCGTTAATGCTTTCCGTTTTGTGCATGCTGAAGTAAGGCGTGTGTCGTGTTGCCCATTCGGTTGTTGTATTACAATTTTTTGAAAGCCAATCTAAGTAAAAGCAATCTTTCAACGCTAATATGGAGCTTAATATCGATGCATATAGAGCAGAACGTTGGTTGATGTTGTGCAGCGCTGCAATGTCTTCGCAAGCACTGCGTAAGAGGAGATTAGTTTTCCTCATCGCGTCTGTTGTTTGTTCTCCCATTTTCATCCATTGACTGATTGACTCTAATTCCCGTTTAAAATCCCCATAAATTTCATAGGGATTGATCAAGTGGTGGTCAAGTCATCATTTCATAGTGGTCAAGAAATCTCGTCATTTCAGTCGAAATATGAGTTGAACGATCGCGTTCTTTGCCAACACACGGATAATCTCTATTACGATGCGAAGGTGGTTGGCGTAAGCACGACGCCTTCGGGTGTGCGCCTTTACACCATACATTATAAGGTAAACTGTTGCTGAGTTTAGTTCCAGGCTGGCACGTAAAAATATCTCGTGCTTCTCAAAGATGTTGGGGTTGCGAGACAGAATTAGGCCAGTCATGGATGCAGGGATCATAAGGGGAAAGAGTGGGCGGTTTAGAAACTGTTTTCCATGAAAATGTTGCATGGTCTTTTCTGTCCACTGTTCAGGCACTATCCGCAATAGCTGTGATCCCTGATCGCTTTTGCGTGCATCCTTTGCGTCCACCAGTGGATTAGACTGGAACTGTCATTAATGCTCCTTTATGATTGTTTTAACAGCAGTTTGATATACCAAATGGAGCGCAGCATGTTTTTTGGTTTTCGTTGCTCATTTACTGAATTTATGGTCGTTGCAACACTGGTTGCATTGTTTAATCTTTTATGCGCAGCGTGAGAGCTTCACCTCTGCCCTCTTCCCCCCGTCTTCCCCTCTCCCCAATTTCCCGTCCTGCTGATCCGCATTAATCTTTTGCCATTCTTACTGAAATCTCAATGTCATGAGTTTTTATCTATTTTTATAAGAATCTTATTTTTATTTTCGGAATAATCAATGCATTAGCAGGAAAGTGCACCACAATTGGATTGCTGGACTGAAAAGTCCATCTGAGTTGAATTTCCATCCCTTATTCCAGTGCCCACATTGTTCGTTGAAACTCTCTAGTACAGACTGTAATATCCAGTTTCCTATCAAATAAATAAATAAAATTTTTTTGCGACTCTTCAGTAAACTTTAGTTTTGCTAAAATAATCTTTTTTCTCAGTTTTGGAGGTGATCGAATCCTGTCTAGGCAATTCTTCTGTTCAGATAGACTTTCTTAGTTTTGTATTTTCTAAGGTTCAAGGAGAGAGATTTAATGTTCCGGAAAATACTAAAACACGATGCTAAAGAATTTGCCGCAATATTATGATGAATTTTTGAGCAATTAATTACCTTTTCTGGCGATTAAGCTGTGCTCGATAAGCTGTAGGAGTCTGGGTAAAATCCATCCGCCGCCTCCTGCTCGCGGCACCGGATGGGCAACGGAGGTCTGCAATGGCCCCTCGCTAACGGCGGTCCCGGTATGCAGGGAGCGCTGATCGGGGCATTTATCAGTCGCATCTGATGCAATGTGTCTTCGGAAGTGAATACATCGCCGAAGCGCCAACCTCGAGGGAATTTGCGAACAAGCGGGCGACTGGTGATGCTGATAGAACTGTAGAGAAGATTATGCAATGTGTCCCGTGGCTATAGACAAAATTCCGCAATGCGAATGCATATCAGTCGCATTAGTGGAAATTACCAAATTTTGCAGCTCATTGTAATTGCTGCTCGAGAACTTATAATATTGTAGAACTTCAGTTTTTTTCTCAGTCTTATCTTCAGCAAATTATATGTATATCTTTGCAAGGGTTGGAGTAAACGATATGACGAAACATTCGAAGAGTCGAAAGCAGCGTTCAGGCTCCGCCCGTTCACGGAATCCGACTTCGCCAGAGCAAAGGTACGGATGGCTTCATGGGATTCCAGTCCCGACCGCTAATCAGCCTAGCTTGTTTCCGACTTTTGTCGACCATTATATAGGTTTTTATGTTCCGTTCAACGTTGCCTCGTTTCTGTGCAATTTCTGAGAACGAACTTGCCAGTGATCTCTGAAATGCTTGATGCGCTCCAGAGGTTTACTACTTTAACAAAAGTTCCTCGTAAACTTCACTTGCGGCGTCTGCAATTCCAGAGTTTTTCCTGTTCCGACGAGAGAGAATTCTATAACCACTGACATGGTGCATTATATTGGGATGTTGTGTTAAAGCCGTCGAAACGCTTGTATTCGACGGTTCTAACGTCCCAATATCATCTGCATACACCAGCATCTTCGTCTAAATCTACCACAGATCTGAATAAGCGGAGCGGCGATGTTTTCAGCTGCATCACCATTAAAGTTTACTATCCGGCAGCAATCCTGTTAGAACTGAAGATCGTACTATTTCATCTCAAGATAGGGATCAGTGCCACTTTATATCAGAATTCTTCAGACCTCAGCAATACTTTACAGCTGATAGCATTGTTGCATCTGCACTATATATCCATCAATAAGGCATGCAATGACTTTTGCTTATCAACAATATTCGCTTGATTATATATTATAGAGCATTGCAGCACATCACTTCTTAAAAAGAGAACTGCATTTCTAGAATATCGTTAATGTTGAACTATGTTCGGTACCCCTTTGTTCACATGCCCGTTTATCAGCTCTTTACCGATACTTCATTTGATGTGAGTGTCATTGCTAGCTGTTATCAACGTCTTTAGGCAGAGTTGAAGGCTGCTCAAGCACAGAATGAGTCGACGAGGAAGGCGAGGGTTCTATCAGTTCGACGAAGGGTGATGAAAAAGGACGATGCATCAGACGAGAACAGTAAGTCTGTCAAGTCGTCGATACCGAGAAAAAATATCAGCAAGGATAAAAGCGCGTCGATGCGCGCCGCCAGGGCGATCTCAGCAAAGGCGAGGACTCCGAGGAAAGTTTGCCGCCTGAACATGAGTGCACCAGCCTTATTCAGTATCGAATCGCGTGGAGGTTAATTGCTTACGTTTTCGTTTATTGGGGGGGGGGGGGGTTGTTATCATCTGCAGCTATGCGTTGTTAGCGTAAGAGGTATGATGAGAATGCAGCAATCGAAAATAACGAGTGAAATTTTCAAAGCAGATCATTTTGTCCTGGCACGACTGGAAAGCTAGAGGTCGGAGACTTGAATTCCACTTGCGGGCTTATTCTCGTCTTGTCCTCCAAAATATATGTAAGACGTGGGTTTAGCTATGAAGTCATGAACTACGTAAAGGTGGATATAGGCGAGGCATAGCTTGAGCTGTTGCTCCATCTTCACATCTGTTCTGTAGCTCTTCACGCATCGACATCCGTAAGAGGGACATGAATTCCTGAACCTGGCGATTCTTGATGGGGAAGATTTATTTTCGACCTTCATTGTTCTTTTGGTTTTTCATCGTTCGATTGTTTGAAATCCTTACGAGCTCTTCCATTTGAGCCATACCACTCCTTCTCCGTCCTTCTTCCCCTTCCATCTCCCCTTCTCCTATCCCTACCTTCTCCCTCTTTTTCACATTTTCAGATGTCGTCGCACTGGGATGGACAAAGTCAAGATTCCCAGGTTACGAGCCTTAAAGTTGCATTGCCGTTTCAGGCAATACGAGGAAGAGGGGGGAGAAATTCAACGAAGATTTACTGCAAAGCACTCCACGGGTGAAGTCATCTAGTTCACGACTGAGAAACAGAAAACGCAGGACCGTGGGTGGTGCGACTGTCCTCACTCAGCCAGCAGAAAAGAGGAGATTATCCGATCCTGAAGCAGGAAGAAAAGCAACGGATTCAGTTGTTTCCGTGTCAAGTGGGAAGGGACGGAGAGAAGGTTACGATGATGGTAGACCAAAGAAACGCACGATGCGCTTTCAGTCCGATGCGCAGAGACCCTTCTATGATGTAAGTCGATGTAATAAACGTCCTGTTGATGTATTTTTGGGCCGTTTTTGTCGACCAGACAGTGAAGTTTACTTTGCTGGCTTTTGACTAGCGCGAAATTTATTTTTAATGATCGTTCCACCTTTCTGTTGTCGAGTCGGCCTCAACAGCATTCATCTTCGATTCGCGTTTTCAGCGCTTGAAGCCTAAAATTTGGTTTATCCAACTCGAAGCTTCCTTCAATTTGGTGCTATAGTGATCTGACAATTCTTTTAACGCGGGTACGCGATTTTCATGAGTGCAGTCATTTGCTAGTTTGTTCACCGCCACTGAAACAGCATCGATGCTTTGTATACGAGCGGGTATTTATTAAGAGTTATAACTGTACCATGTTTTTAAACTTATTTTCAGTTCGCTTCTAAACAGCTACCAACCAAGATAAAAGAGTTGTTGAAGAGAGACATGGAGCTAACCTTGACCGGAAGAATGATACCGAAACTGCCGGCACGCTCAAGCGTCTCGAAGATTCTCAATGAGGTTCGATGCTTCTTTGTTGAACCTGGAACTGTGAAAGATGTATGTGTGAAAGTTGTCGCGAAAAGCGTTGGGTTTAATGCTGTTGGTTATGCGTGAATTACTGCAATCATCTCATGATTTGAACCGTATTGCTGCACTCAGATTTGAATTTTTTTCATCGATGTTTCAAACTTTTTCATATGTTCGTTGATTCCTAAATGAGGATCGCTCATTATCCTCTCATCCTTTCCTATTTCTCAGTAAAATAGTTGGGCAAATCTTTTATCAGAAACGTTGCCAACGACTCTTTATAAAATAGTTCCTAAAAGCAACAAAAAATTTTCTTCCATACCGGCTGCTACGCTTCGATAATGTCCCAAGAAGAATGATGTTTCACTCTCTCGATGAAAGCTCAATATGATGTACTTCCATAGGCACATTTCCTCGAGCAGTGCTGTCAAATTGCGATGAAAACTAAGGTGTCTTGAAATTTCTGGCAAGGTGCCAGAGGTGGAGGCGCTGTTAGTAGTTCAATCGCTGAGTTAATGTGTGAATGGATGGAGTCCGCAGAAGAGGGTATATCTGATCGACAAAGTGTGCTTAGTTTCAATGCAATAATTGTACTTTGCGAAATATTTCGATCCGAATGGAATTTGATTAAGTGAAAAGTTTGAGAGGTCACAAAATAGCGATGTCAGACAATTGTGATAAGTTAACGATGGAATAGACAACTTTCCGCATTGTTTTCTCGTGAAGCAAATAACTTATCAGAGTAAAAGAATTGGGCGCAATGCCGAAATTCGAAAGCTGCGCAGTCGATCTGAATATGCGGATCGGTTCATCTTCACAAATTTCATATATTTTATCGTGATGTTTTAATACCTCATCGTTCATTCTCACAGCATTTTGCAACGTCGTTGCTAATCATCTTTCCATCTTTCACCTCTCTTTGTATTCTTATCAAAACATCTGTGATTTTATGCAGAGTTATCGGGACTTAGGTCGAAATGACCGTGTGTGGTGTCGATTATCAAGTCAAGCAATCTGCTGCGTAAACAATCGATCAAGCAAAACGAAATGATACCTAATATTGCAAAAGTGATTGTGTACAATCTCTTAGCATCAACGTAGTCGCTATTAATGGCTGCAGTTGGCCCTTTCGATAGTTGATCTTTATCGCAGACAGCAGGATGCATAATTGGAATGTTGCACGTTTGGAGTTGGAAGAACCGAGAACCACCTGATATCAACTGCCTTAAAATATTTGGTTTACTGTTTCTGCCTCATTTTTGTTGAGAAAAACGTTCAGATTATCGGTTTTTGAAAAACTAGGCAATCAAGGACTGCGAGTGGCCGTTTGCATTTTTAAGTGCCTAGAGGCTTCGCCATCCTCTCCATATACTTATAGAGTTTAGGAGTAGCGCCACCTGCAGCTTTCGCACGCACATAGGGGTCTGAAGTTGGTACTTGAGATTGGGAATATGAAGTTGGGAGAGGGAATAGGAAGAGGAAGAAGGGAAAGTTTATGTATAGTTGGGATTCCTTTGCTACATCTAAGACCCCGTTGACTACGAATCTATTTACGCAAAGTCATCTGCAGTTCGCAAAGTACATGCAAAGAGTGAACGATGTTTGTGGCATACCGAACAGACGTGTTAGCGCCACGTGGCGAGCAATGGCTTCTGCGTTAACCGATTGCGTTGAGGGCTTAAAGGTTTGATTTGTGGTTTTGTTCCCTCATTCATTATCAAGAAATATTATCAATCTTATTTGGTATGCGTTTAATTTATTACAAGTATTGCTGAGTTTTCAAACAAGAAATAAATTCATCTGTTGCGATGTTTTTACTGATCATCGATGCATGCATCTGAACTGAAGATAATCAACTTTTTATGGGTAAATTTCAAAAGTTTTTGTTGCAGTGACCCAATTGAACAAAAATGGAAAAGTAGGGTAGAGAAGCTGACACAGTATGTGGCCATTCAATTCTGCCATTCACTGACTGTATGAATGTTCAGAAAGTAGCGAATGGACGCTTAATGTCGCTTTTTCTCACAAAAGTGACCATATTTTCGGATTTGGTTTTAATTTCATTTCCAAAAAGATTTCTTTTTTAGCGGCGACAACCGGCTTTTAAAATCTGTCTATTTTATGTGATGTTCAAGCACTGATGAATTACAGGTCGGTTAACCCTTGAAATTGAGTTAGGATTTATGGACTGTAAATATATGTCACATTCCAGCGCCATATTTCAAAAGTTGGGATTAGTGGAAGGTTGGACAGATCAGATACACGTGCATCGGCATAGACCTAAGTCACTTCAATGCGCTTCTGCAGAGATTTACTCTAAAAAGCAAAATGAAAGCTGTTTGGAGGATTTGCTGGATGTTGTGCTAACGCAGCAATTGCTCACTGAGAAGGAATTGCGACGCCACGAGGAGCTGCTGACATCAGGGATCGTCCGTAAACGAAGAGGTGATGCTTTGACAAGTTGCACCACTAGAGTAGAGTTAAAAAGAATTGGAACGTCTGCACGGTGGGATGGACACCGCTCATTGCAGCCAACAATCTTCCTGGCGAATCATTTAAAGGACTTTCATGCGATGTTTTGATTCGGCGGCATTTAACTAGTTGCCCTGCCTTTAGGCATCATTTCGTACAATTATTCTTCCATTTGGGCACGCTGAGCTGCTGCTTTGCTTTTTTTTTTTTAAATTTTCACGAGCAGTCATTGTGTGGTACTGTCAGGTTTAAATTTAGAACGTATTTGATGAAGACAATGAAGTTTTTGTGTTGCTTGATTAGGAAACTTTTTGCACAATTAAGGTGATTGTCGTGTGGTTAGTCAGGGATATTGAAAGAAATTGGGGCTTGTTTTTGTCCCGTAAGAATTTCTAGGCATTATCTAGAAAGAATATGATTAAAACGGCCAAGAAAAAGATTAAAAACAAAAGATGTTTTCTTTTTTTTAGATTTGTTATTCCCTCATCCTACCCCTCACTTCGAATCTTTTCTTCCTATGTTCTTAACACTATTTTATAGCGTGGAATTCGAGAAGTATTACATAGCTTTAATCATCAAAAGAAGAGGTTTAATATGGAGGGCGGGTTCATATATTTTCCTTATTGAGTGGGTAGAAGAGGTGCATAAGGATATCGGTAATTTCATAATGAAACCATCGGTTGGCTTTCATTATACGCGCTGTGCCTTCAAATATTTCTTCATTGGACGTGGAGATGAGGGGCGAATCAGCTCTCGCACGCCATTTGGCCACATAGTAATTATTGGGTGAATGAAGGAGGTTGCGTGTAAACAGTTAAAGCTTGATTTCCTGGTGATTACGCGTTGGGGGCATATGTGGTGTTGTACTTGTTTAAGACATCAAGGGGGCACCTCGGGGCAGCAGTCTTCGTCCATGCGAGGTCTATGGCTACATCCATCTGCTCCGTCTGCTCGTGAATTTGGGACCGCTCCCACAGTAAGTTTATTTCTTTTATTGCGCTTTTGCGTTATCCAAGAACTGAATATTGAAATTGTTGAATGCGCTGAAATTATGAGTCAGTGGAACCACGGCTGTGTCACGCTGCACGTTGCCTGTCATCTAAGTTGGATGTACCAGCAATGTTGCGTGAAATGCCGATTTTACAGCGAATCTTATGTCATCTTGCATTTCATATGCCCTTTTATAACCCCCTTTTACATCCATTCATATATTTTTTTTGGAATACTTCATGCAGTTGGTAGCATTTGATGACTGACGGCCCTCTGTCACAATAATGCTGTGGCACGCCCACTTTTCGCCACTTTCAACCTATTGGCTGTTAGTTGTATTTAATGTGCTTATTTTATCTGTATCTCACATGAGTGCATCAAAGATTGTAGTGGAAATTTATTCGTAAGCGGATGGAGAAGTGGAGATATTTTATATAGTCGAGTCACTTGGAGATATTTATAGGACGCGATGCTTGCAAAATATTTTTGAACATCCACAAATACCTTTCTACGAGAAATTGGGGCATTTGAGAGAAGGCATGGATGAATCGAGTTGACGAGGAGAGAGTGAAAAGTGAGCGGAAAATTGCGCAAAGAAGATAAATCATTGTAACGCTAAAAAGAACGGTCTGGCGTCCTCGTAGCTGTTAAAAGAAAGATTCACTACTGTGCTGTCTGTGAGAATGAAAGTGCTGCATGCAAAAACGATGGCATGGTGCATTTACGAATAGGCTGGAGGATGCAACCCCTCGCAATAATCGGTGGAGAGATGTAACTGTCAGACATGTAAGTCATGAACGAGTGCTCTTCATATCCGAGAGACTGTGAATAGAATAAGGTTCATCTGGTCAGGATTAAGTCAAGGGCGGCGAAAAAATGATTGCTTAAAACGTTCTTACCCGTACCGGCGCTAAATGCCAGCAGTGTAAAGCGCTTAGCGCTGGTACGGGTAACTGTATAACTGATTCGAGCAGGGGGACGAAAACTAGACAACATGACTTCTGCCTCTCGATTCTTCAGCAATTCCAATGTCATCATGAGCTACTCCGTGTTTTCTTTATTCCTGCTAAAGTCTGCAGTACATCCAGAAAACGTTGGCGCGTTCAGAAGCAGTATGATTTTTGCTATTCATCTTGGAGTCACGAAAGGTGAAAAAAGTGCTCTTTCTTCAGCTTATCAATAGGTACGAGATGCTGCAGAGTTCTAGCGGGTTTTGAGAGAGGAGGGGTGATTTCTTTGCAGGCAGCGTTAGCCTTGGATATCGCTTGATGACCGTAACTCGAGACTGCGATTTCATCTTTTTAGCTGTTAAAATGATGGAACGTCGGTTTTAGGTCGCTTGGTGTGAACGATGCGGTGATTGCTGAAGCACTCAAGGGTTTTTCGAGTTGCTTGAACCTCTATCTGGCCAAACATTTCGAACAACTCTTCGATGAAAAGGAGGATTATGTCCCAATTCGACCTGCCAACTGATCGCTGTCAAAGTTTCCGTTATGATTTAAAGGGTTCGCATCCAATCCACTTCACAGTTTTATAACGTTTATGTATATTTTTTGTTGCTTGTGAAGGTTGCTAGGATGCAGGATGCTTGAGAAGTCTTTCCTGAGGGTAAGGAATTTTACTGGGTAGAGGACTGCCATTCTGCCGTTAAGAAAAAGACTTGTTCTTAAAATTTGGACGAAATAGGCCTTCATTCACTGAAACTTTGCCTTAGAAGAGGGAGTCCTTCATATATCACCTCGAAAAGCAACAGTGCTGAAGAGTCATGATCCGTGATTCAGAGGAACACGGGATTTGAGCGTTGATGCATTGTAAATTTAGCCTAATGTGCTGGAGATGGTCCGTATGCTGAATGCGGTGTGTGGAACGAAAAGAAAGTACTGATGATGTTACCGTTGCTGAACCTATGTCGTTATGCTGTCATCAGCTCAACTGCCGGACTTATCTTTCGTGTCTCATACGGGTCGAGTGTTTATTTCTGATTATTGCGTGTTATCATTCCACCACTGCACAATATTTTCTTTTTGCATCACTTGTTTTCTTTCACTTTTATGGTATGAGGTAATCCCCAGATGATATGTTTGCACTGATTGTTCTCAGTGATTAATGTTTAACCTTATTTAGATAGAGAATTCGTTGATTCCTGACTTCATTTCACTATAGACGAGGGGTATTGTAATGCAGAGAAGTTTGAGGAATGTTGTAACGTCGAAAAGTTTCTACGGGGCATTATTTTGAGAATATATCGAAATGCCAAAAATGTACTGTTGTGTTTTATTGGTCGAAATGAAAACGCAAATTAATTGCAAAGTGATATTCGAAGATGGCTGCGGGTGTGGTCGTTGTTTTATGGTAATGTTACTTGTTGAAGTTGTGCTTATTGCTTTACGTATTTAATTGTTCCATTTACCTCCGATTTTTACTATCCGCTTCGGTATTATTTTGAAATAAATTTGGATGACAAACTTTTTGCGAACTCTTCCACCTAATGCTGTTTTGATTTGACTTTACGTCGTTTCAGTAGCACAACTTGCAACGAACGAGTGGCTTTCCGCTATCCTCTGTGAAAGGATTTCCACTCCTTATATCAAAAATTTTCAAATGCACCTCATAACTAAGATTCATCTTCGAGTTTAGGAGTACTGGGATATACCGCTGAAATGAGGAACAGTTTTGGGGACAGATGCGCCGATTGAAATCAACGCTCTTTTCAAGCATCCCTCTGCACTCTCACTTTCGAAAAACAGCTATTCGCAATTTTCGGTGGAAATTTATTCACCTCAGCGAACTATCTGCGGTAATGTTTTGAAACTCGAAGATGATAGGTTGCAACTTGCAAGTGATTACATCTGATGCTACGAGATCTCAAAACTGTCCCGTCAGCTTTCCCAAAAGGGTAAGCCTCACATTCTCAGGTGAATCATTTCCGAGCGAATGCACAGTTACCAATATTCATGCAACAAGCGAAACTCCCACACCATTACGACAAAATGTTCAACCTCTCATATTATTGCGAATGATTTCATGGAAGTGCTGAAAACATTTCCCTCTCTCATTTAAAGGACGGGATAGAGGAAGAGATAGACCTTGTTTTGAGGTTGCTTTGTTTCGGTGAATATTTTCACGGTATAGCTGCCTGCTACAATCAATTTGAATGGACTTGGATTGTTTCCGAATTGGATTTGAATGGTCAAAGGTTTTATAAATGAGCAATGCAGTGCTGATCACCAGCATATCCTCCACTCTATCAATGGCAACATTCTGACATCACTATGGATATCACCGTTATGCGGATAACCATTCCACTGAATAAGATCCGCCGTGCTGATATTTACAAAATTCCCACTGTCTATTGTATGTTCGGCACTAATGCATTAATTTCCTCAGGTATATCCACATTTCCGTTGTTATACACCACTTTAATATACACTCAACATATTTATGCGGCCATCTCTCTGCGTAGCTCAAATCCGCTGATTAGCTATCGTTCTCATTCCCGCTCTTATTAGCTATCGAATCTGCCTCCTACGACCACACATCCCGACCTCAACCTCTCCTCAACTACCTGCTGTGCTGGGCAATCCCTAGCATCCACCAACTGAGTGGCGTGTAAATACTCGACGAGTTCAAATAAAAGGCTGCATTCAGGGCATGAGGTCTTGCGACGATTTCGACATCGCGGGAATATTTTAAACTTCAAATGGCGGTGTTCATGGCAACGAGCAACTTTGTTCGAGTGTTTTGTCTACAAGAATGGTGCTGCGTTATTGCTAGTGGTGTTGGAGCTGTTGATGTCGGGACTTATTTCGGGTCTCGTTTTTAGCGTTCCGTTAAGCTGTGTAATTTTATAAGCCTGGAACAGATGAGCAGACGGAGGTTCTGGGAGGGTAAGGACAAGGAGGGAGAGAGGAAGGAGTGGTAGGGTGGAGTACAGCACAATCATGTCCCTAAAAGCATTCATGTAGATGCATTGTCATATAAGTCATAAATTTTGATGTGTTGCATTTGGCTAATTAAATCTACGAGGGCACAGCATTTGGTGTCCAACCCATGGGACGTTTGCGATATGAGAAGCTGAATTTATTTATGTGCGACATCTGCGGGTTTGGGTGAGTGTGGATGGTTGCATTCTTGTGAGTACCGATATTTTAATGAGGTGAGAAGAGAATTGAAGTGTCTCGAAGGTGCTCATTTGCTAATGAGACAGATAACCGATCGATGCCCTTGTCTGCATGTGAAGCATGCCGCGTTATTCCCTTCCCTGACAGATGGGTGACGTATTTTAAACAAAATTCGTTCAATTGACCCGTAATACAATATTCAGTTTGTGGCGCAATGCATACACTGTATTCTGTGGATCTAAGTACTATTTCTTATATTAAATGCTACTAACTAAGTGTCTATATGCATAGATTATATGCGGTTGATATTGTGACTGTTGCACAGAGAGGTTCAGCAATGAAATAGAAATTGCTCGATGAGCTATAGCTTTTACTTATCCTTTTTGATGAATTCTTGTCACCGAATTTAAGTAGTTTAGCTGAATTGTGTTATCACCACTGTACAATTTCTGCACTATTGGTTTACGTGTCATCAGAAATGGGGAGGAGTCGTGAAACGTGGGAAGCATCAGAGAGCTTAGTGGGGTGTTTGATTTTACGAGAGAGCGGGATCGAGATGGTGGTTACTTTGGACAAGGGGGCAGCATGCGAGATAGAGGTGACATAGTATTACCTTGGATGCTTTGTGCAGAAAAGAGTGGTTAGAGACATGTTCTAGCTAGGACAGTCTCACTGTTTGAAATACTCTTGTCGCTTTTGATGGAGAACTCCTCTCACCTATAGCCCAAAGAAATCAATTGTTCCAATCCCACCGCCGCATCCTCTGTTCTTCGACATGGCAAAATGGCCCATTCCCTATTAATTTTGCAAATTTCTCCACTTTTTCATAGAGGATAGAGATGAGGTACACTTCGCATTCTAAGAGTTGGGTTGTTCACCGGTTGGTTTTGTTCGTTGCGAGCATTGCGATACGAATTTAGTCATTCGGACTTCACAATTACTAAGTTGGTGATTTTCAGCTGCTTTGAGATTTTGTGATTTCGCCTTGCAGAAGTGTATTGAGGCTCTGTGTTGTGGTGGTATCAGGTTTTTGTATATAGGTCTGTGCACGCGGTTGTTCCATCCCCAGAATCACTAAAGTGGCAAAACGACGGAACGTTATGGGTATAGTGTGCACAGCAAGGCGACCCTCTGTGACAGCATTCAAACTGGTTTATCAGCTTCACAAGCAGTTTTTTAACTGCACATAAAGATTTGCTGATGTTTGCAAGAGGTGATGTTCTTATTTTACTCAATATATAGATAGCACACAAAGGGTTCCGTCTTGCAAGAAGTGGCTGCAGCGCTATTCCTCAGAATCCTATTTAAGGCATAGCAGTAACGCACCATGAATTCCACCGAAAATTGATGCCAAGACGCATGAACGGGGATAGCGTATTCGGGGCATGTTAAAGCGATGCGTGAATGTTATACGTCGCCACTAATGTAAGCGAACTAGAGGCCACTGCATGCACAACTACCGTAGAGAATTGATGTTGACTGCCTGCCTGTCTGTTTCCAGTTTCCGGTCAGCTTTTCTAGACGATTGATATTTGGGCATTTCGTGCTCTTTCGGTGTAAAAGAAATCCACGTAGTGAGGAAGGTAAGGGGTGAAGTCCCTAAACTTTTTCTCATTTAAAAAAGAAAATGACAGCTCTTCATTACCTCCATCCTTTCCTATCTTCACACGGTCTCGCTTGACGTCATGCAGTTTGTGCGATTCGTTTTTTTATCACCCATTGCATGCTTTTAAGCATTTGAAGCATGCCCGAAGCGTTATCGCTCTTTTTTTACAAAGCGTCACGAATTTTGAGCGCAATTTGCTGTCATAGCAACTGACAGTGATGCACTTTTCAAGGGGAAAGGTGTGCCATCATGTCACCACTGAATTGGAAATTCTTTTTTAGAGGGACTCTGGTTACATCGATTCATTATTCTTTTAGAATATTTCTGCTGGAGTGATTTCATTTTCGCTGACATTCTTTCCACTTCCTTTATCAGCAGCGTTCCTGCGAGGTAGTGACGTTGTTATTAACCTTATTTCGCTATCTCCATTGTTCGTAATCTGGCTTTAGAACGGCATTGGTTATGGGACTGAAACTCGTTCGTGAAGCACTCAACTGCAGATGCAATTCGGTAATTTCTGTTCAGGCTGACTCACTGTCGTCTAAACGATCTGGCTCTTCAAACGAGATGAATGACGCCAGTGATGTGATGGATGCATCGGCTGTCGAACAAGACATTAGTCAGGAATCGTTGAATGAGAATGTCAAGGAATTGCTTGAGAGACACTTCCTCGCGGTATCTTTTTTCATTATGTTTCTTTGTTCGATTGCATAGACATGCGTTGCATAAGTCTGACCAGCTTAAGACAACTGATTCTGCTGCTATTTCATGTAAAAATTCGACTTTCAAAGTTGGATCGGCGATGGCTTTTTGCGGGTTAACTTCTAATTGCTGTCGTTTACTAGTCATCATATAAAGTTCGTCTTCAGAGGCGTTGGATGAATGTTTCGACAGATTTTTAAGGGGCAATGGTCATGGGGGGTCACCGATAGGATGAACTTTGGCTGCAGTTAATTGTCCAAGTGTGTTCGGACTGAAATATCCTTGCAGTGGACAGTCACAAAGAAGTTACGGCAGTTGTGTTGCTAAATTTCAACGGCGACATAGGGAGCAGCTCATTCGATATTTCATCAGATCTGCTTGCCTTATTAATGTAGAAGCAACCTGAGGGAGTCGGTTGTTTGAATGCTGATTGGGCATGCAATTAAACATTGGCAGGTGAACACCTGGAATGACCGTAAAGGTTATTATCGTCAACAGTGTTTGAGGCGATGTTTGCGAAATTGTTTTTGGAAGTCTTTTTTCTTTAAGGGGAAGGGGGAAGGAAGCTTTCACGCGCAGGTGTTTTGTTCTCTAGATTGCGAATAACTTTGTAGGTCATGACCCACTTGAGTGGGGCAATTCCTGCTTACCTCAGCTCAGTCAATCGTCATTGATAAGTGAGCTCAGCAATGAGTATGTAATATAATCCGCTCCAGCATTTACTGATCAGTTTTAAGTCATACCAAACTACGTGAGGTCCTCCTTGGGTCACTTGCTTGGCCACCGCCATTCGCCTGTATGGCGTGAGCTGATCGTTTTAGATGGTTCGGGTCAAGTTTTCAACGCCATTTTGAAGGTGCAATAAAAAGCTGAATTTATTTGCAAAAGCTGGCACATCCTCTAGTGAAGAATATTTCACCAATTCGCACTTAATTCTCCAAGCTTACGTAACAAGTTGTAAAATAACGCGCCGAGCACGGTGGTGCCGATGATCGCGACTCTGTTATATCCCATGACCCGCACATCTTGCTATCACAGATCGACTTGATGCAGGCTTTTACTGCGGGTATTTCCAGCCTGATCGTAGCGTGCAAAAAGATTCTCCAGGATTCTGATTGTGGGGTATCTCATAACATGAGGTCCATGACGTCATTCCTTCAACTTTGTTTCCTCCAATTTTTTAATATCAGGATATCTAAGCTTTGATTTTTTTAAATTTAGAAAGCGTCTCGTACTCCGATCACCACACTCAGTGATGGAGCGTTATCGTCTGCAGTTGGTAGAACGAGGTACATTACATCTTGTTAATTGTTTGCAATTCATTGCTTATGTGCTGCCCACCAGGTGCACCATATTATATATCGCCTAGTCATTGTTTGTGCTTGAATTCACTATCTTTGGAAAGGAAGAATACGTGCTGTTTATATTGCAACAAAAATTCGCGTTTTGCTCACTTTTATCTTAGTTGGCCTTAATTATGTGACGTCTGCTCTTCTTTTAATGGTTATTAAGGTGCATTCGTGGTTTTTGTAATATTTCCGCAATAGTCTGGCGGACTTCTCATATGGCAGCTAACTAGGTGGAAGAAATTTTCTGTAAGAGGGGTTAAATAGATGAACTTAGTGGTGTTTAAGGCAACTTATAGCAGATGGTTTCAGACATGCCTGAGAGTTATTCTCAGCTCCAAATTTATATTCGCACTCAAAATCTCAGCCAGCGATTCAAACTACGCAGATTGCTCTTAGTTGCAAGGAATTTGAAGCTCTTCTATACATTGCATTGCATAATTGCACAATTGCATAATTAGATCGTTCAGAAGGAACTGAGTCTCTCGCTCACCAAAACTAATAAAAAGAACTTGCTGTGTTGTGAGTCTTTAAATAAAAGTAAACTGTAGTGGGTAGGGCCGTGGATGAAAGTTATTTTGGCTATTTTGTTTGTCGCTGTATATTTTTGGCGAATGTGAGAGAAATTAACGCTATTGTTGAAAGCGAAGCTTGAAGTATGTTTATATAAGACCAGTTAAGACTGAGATCGCCTTGCACTTCCTGTTGTTGTCTAAGCGGAAGTAATAATGCAAGGTCATGATTGTCCTGATTGTCCCATTATTTGGCAATCTTCTCTTCTCCCTTAGCCTCCCACCCCTCTTGCACCTGTTAAAAACTGGTGCATATCAGCTGTTCCATAACTGAATCATCATAGAATTCTTGACGCTGTTGCCTGTTGCTTACAAATTAGCTTCGTGACAACATGGAAAATCAGTTAGTGAAAATGCCTTCTTTGACTCCTTGGACACTGTTCGTGACAAGATTTTCTTGATATGGTCCGTTTCTGTCTTTGTTGCAGTTGTTGCTGTGCTGATAGGCAGACACACTTAACGCGTTTTTGCAAGGTTTATTACGGTGGCCTCCTTATCAACGGGTTTATTTGTTCAGCTATTTTATACACCACAGTTGACCCCTCTTCAGCTTTCAAGTTATAGCTAGTTGTAAGCAATTGAATATATCTAAGAATTAGCTGTGCTTTATAGAGATCGAATCGCATTTCGTATTCGGTCGCGTCGGAAAGTGGATCTTTCTTAGCGATGGATGCAGCTGCTATATTGTGTGGAGATGTGCTGTCGTTTGTTGTCAATTTGATCGGTGCAGAGAACATTACTGCAGAAATGCGCATTGCTTCGGATCGTTCGCCTTTATGTTTATTTAGTGCCGTAGTCGTGCTGCGCATTTTCTTTTACGAAAGTGCAGTAATGTTGATTTATTAGGAGAGAGTGTAGTGAATTGATGGCATCCCTCACCTTATCTTTTATAAAAATGACATTCACATTACCCATCAACCTTAATGCACTTCAATCCACATTTCCATGTAGATGTTGCAGATGGCATAATTGAATCTGCCGTAACAAAGGATTCTAATTTCAGCAGTGTTATATCAGCACAGTGCACACCCTACGCAACACTCAGTACTCCACTGCTCCCACAATCGTGTGAGTGAAATTTCAGCATTTGTTTCGATTGAAATGATTTATTGATCATAATCCCTGCCGTGTCTCTATCTGTATCGGTACGGGCGTCCATTGTTATAGATTTGCATAGCTAGTTGTTATTCGTGCTGCGACCACTCAGTAAACACTGAAAAAAGTAATATTTGCGAAATGAATAAATAAATATTTGGCTCAATTTTTTAATGGTTTCCACGAGAGTAACCATTAGGAGGTAATTACGGACGGATCGATGTGTATATTCAAGATAGCGCTGATATTGAGGCTTTCATTGGATTGCAAGATATTTGTTTTAGGTTAATTCCGCTGAAAATGAGTCGTTTAAGGCACAATAGAAAGGCTAAGTGCATCGGTGAACCTTCATGAACACCTGTGGATGGATTGTTATAGGCAAATGTGTCATGCGTGATGTATGAAATGCTCGATAACAGTGGTGGATCTGGAGAGATCAAGAGCTTTATATTTCATAATCCGCTGAATATAGTAGCTCAGTTTCGCAAATCACGTGGAGTGCCTAAGTGTTGCTAACTGTGAAAAGCTTATAGGTAATAGTCAATCTATGCAAGTAGCAGTACTCTCCATGTTGAGATTGCTGCCTTGACAAATGTTGAACCCATATCTTACGACAGGCAAGAGGTTTTGGGCTGTGTGAGGTGGAGAGCAATGTCCTCAGGAAGTTGTAGTTTATATGCCAGGTGTTCTTATGTTCACGACTTGCATTGTTGAGGCGTTACACTTAGAATCATAGATGCTTTTAATCTAGAAGAGCAATTTTGTGGTGGAATCCCTGGTGTTGACTTGCTGCCTTCGCTTAGAAAGTGATCGTTTGGGAAGGAAGGATAGGTTCCGCAGACCTTAGTGGTATTAAATCATCATATTTCTTGGCAATATTATTGCGATGTTGTTGCAGCGAACAGCTCAACGAATCGCCGAACATATGTCGATATCAAAGAAAAGCTTGAAGAGAACAAGATTTTGAAGGCGGAGAACTTCGAGCTCAAGAAGAAGCTGTTCATTATTATGCGCGAGTTGCCCACTATGAAGGATCCGAAAGGGAATGACTTCACTGAAGATGTTTGTCTTATACAGATGCTTATCCACAAAGTGGCTTTCACATAAATAGGCAGGAGAAATAGGCTTCCTTGCAAAATGTCGGTCCAAATTAAAATATGATGGATTGGTCAAGTCAGAAATGTGGGCACTCAGAGAACATTTCGAGAATAACTTTCAAGTATGAGTAACCAACTGCCTCAATCTTGTCAGTGATGAATTCGAGCTGCACGTCAAGGAAGGGGTGAAAGAAAGGAAGACAGGTCGAGGATTGTTTCCCACAGATGTGCAGAAGAAATTGACTTGCTCAGTATGCGTTCACTGCTGTGGGAGTTTTATTTTTCATAAAGTGCTGTAATCCACACATCGACACACACACATCTCTCACTTCCTTATAAAGTTTAACCTTCTTTATCTATAACCGAATTGATTTTTTATTGCAGTTCGAGAGGCCTTTTTGCTGGAACTGTATGCTAAGGATATTGAGCTAAAGCAACTTATTTTTATTTCTTTTAATCGCTGCACAATTGATCTCTTTCTTTTCGGAAGACATGAGATTGAGTGGAAAACAGCATTGGGACGTTGCATTTCCAGATGGTTTTTGGAAATATTCCTTCATAGTTGGGATTAATATTTCCAAAATGTTCTTTTATGAGCTGACTGGCAACATTTTCATTGCTATGCTGATTTATCGCAAAAGTTTATTCAACGACCATCTTATTTTTGGTGGATTTTTGTTCGTAACGAAATTCTTCATGAATATGATGGGTGAATACAAGATTTCCTCTGTATACATAAGGAAAGACACAGCTCATAATTTTTTGCTGGCAAAAGGGGATGAGTGGAGGAGGATATGCACTCTCAATGCACACGATGTTTGCATCCTTTCAGCGTTGTACTATATATAGCTGCAGTTCATTATGCAAGTGGGGAAAGCGCCACTTCTGAACCTCTCTAGGCATTTTAGGCTTCGGATTCCAAAAACAGGGTCATTTCGCTACACCCTCCGGCACCAGTTAAAATGTTGTGTGTGAGGGGTGGTAGAGGGGGGAAGAGGGAACTGGAAAAAAAATCTCATTTATCGTTGGCGTTGTGATATAACTCTGTATAATTTTGAAGTATTTGGAATGCCGCGACATGTTATACAAGGAGCAGACGCGTCGCATGGGTGCAGAGGATGAACTAAACTCAATGAAGTCAGAAGTTGCTGAATTGAAGAAGAGGCATGAGCAAGAGGCGGACGAGTGGGTTGCCCGTAATAAAAGACTGCTGGAAGAGAGGAACAGACTCAGTGAAGACTACAGCAGGGTCCGTGTTCGATGTTTTATTTGAACTCATTATCTATTTCATATCTCGTAAATCTGTTCATTGTGATCATGTGAACACTTTATCAATTTTTATTGCATTGCCGCCAAATGATCTGCATAGGAATGAGGGTAATGGGGGTGCAATGTTTTAATGATGGGCACATTCTACGAGAAGATAAGTGAAAATAGCATCGATGATGTTATGGTGGAGGGAAAGGGGAAGTGCTGTTGGGCGAGGTTGTGGCATTGACCATTTCACACTGCAAACCATTCAGAAGGCGACATCACTTTTATCTGTTTAGTCAAGGGGTGGGCAAGAAGTGATTTTCACATCAAACGACAAAAGGTGGTCATAAGGAAGTTGCAGAAATTGCGGGAAGGGTGCGTTGAGAATAGTTCCCAGTTAGGTACAAACGTTGCACTACATGTTTGCATTGTCGATGAGGCTTTTGAAAGAAAATTGTATTGTAGTACAAGTCGATACCCATAATTGCAGAATTGATGTATCGTTGGTGTAATGTTATCTCGAGACTGCAAAAAGTTACAACTGAGATTCGATAAGTGCAGTTAAATCAGTTCAGGCGATAAGTGCAGTAAAGAAAGAAAACTTTCAGCAGCGACGTGAGCTGTGCACACAGGCGCTACAGGTGAATCGTCTGACGGCGCAACTAGAATCTTTATCACGACAGATGACTACAGAAGATGGCAATGACAGTCAGGCGGATACTTCGCTCAGCAATATATCCATTATGTCATCGCGTGACAGGTCGGTCCACTCAACGCTTTTCATTTGACTGTCGTCGGCGGGTAGAGTTCTATAGCCCAATCGCTAGATGAGATTAGTGGCGGCCCGACGGGAACCATTTGTCTCTTCTCCCCTCTCGCTTTCATTATAGAGGAGCGTTGTTAAAGTGTACTATGACTTAATAAATTTTTCCATGGCTATAAACTTTTGTCATGCTATGCTCAAATCTGAAAAGAGCTGTCATATTAAAGCTTATAAGCGCAATATTCCACTCGAATAGCGTCGAGATGATGTCGTTCTTTGAGGATGCTGATTGCTTAATCGCTGATTTCATCTACAGCTATAGCGATCGATTCATTTCTTAGCAATCGACCAGATGGGTAGGGCATCATCAATTTCGGACACCAAATCTCATTGTTAAGTTCATTCAAAAACAAAAATGCAATCTTGCTCGCTCCATCAAACTGCATTCCTATCATTTCAATGACCGTTGATGCATTCGCACTCTGAGTGTCTCTCTTATTTGCCTCATCGCTCTTCGCCTCATTTGCCACTCGAATCAACTATTCTCATGTGAATGTGATATGCGGTGTTTATAGATCGTCACGTTGAGACATATAGAAAGGTGAACATTCCATTTTCATAGGGAAATTTCGCATGTAAGAAGCGTTCTTGGCCAGAATTGTGAGGAAAGCATATTCGTGATAAATATCCTTATTTCATTTGAATTTTTGATGAATCAAAATATCGGTTTTCCTGCAATTTTTCTTTCAACATTCCTTCGAATTTTTCCAAGATTTTTGTGATGCTGGTAAGTTGTCTTCACAATCTTTTTTAAGATCATTCGCTTTTGAAAATCTTCTTGGTACTTCTCGAGTTGAATGAGTACGAAGAAATGAATTTGGACTCCTTCCTATCAAAATTAAGCTAAGTGATGACATTTGTTTAGAGCGATATTCCTTCCCATCAACGAGGTTCTTGAATGGCTGATGTTTAGTTTCTGTTGTGTTCTTGCAGAATAATAGAGGAGCTGAGGGGAACGATTGTGGAGATGACCGTGAAGGAGGAGCAGAGAACTGCAATGATGAAAAGAATGGATACGCTGAACTCAGATCTGACAAGAATGGCCAACGAACTGGAGGAACAGCAGAAGGCACTTCGAGAAGAACGCAAAATGAAGGCTGATGCTATTGAAAGGCTCGTACAAATGCAACAGCAATTGGGCGAAGCAAAGAATAATGCGAATGAACTGAAACAGGTTTCTTGCTCAGCAAGCTCCTTTTCTTCAAAAACGTCGTTCTGAAATCAATTACCTCTTAAAACTTGTCTTAAATTGATTATATTCCTCTTATCTTTCATTTGCTTAAAGATGACTCGAAAAGAGGAGAGTGCAATCAATTTTATCGATTTGATGGTAATCGAGAGCTGTTGTGGATGGCGAGGGTTACAGAGTAGTCGAGTCGAGTTTTCTTCCATTCAAAGACAGGATTCCCCATGTTTGCTATCGTAAAGTGCCCGTTCGTTAATGCACCAGCAACTCACCGCATAAATATTTTATTTTTGTGTTTTATTAGGCATAAGCTCTTTACCAAATTTCAAACGCATTGCACTTGCTTGGGGGCATATAGAATCAGCGTTTCTCAGCACTGGTCTCACATCTGCGAAGATATTGGAATGTATTGCATTGTCCACAATGCTTGCTATTTGCTGTTTTGTTCTTGTTGGTTAGCAAATCTTTGTGGGAGAGGCAGTCATTTCTCAAAGACTGTATAATCGAATTTCTGAGCAGTAAAATACCGATTCTTTGGATTGCTGATATTCATTTGCATCTCGAGGCGAACCGCGAATGCGCAATTTAGTCTGCTTAAAAGAAAACGGCTTTTACAATTCGCTGCGTATTGATGTGCTAACTTTCTTAATTAGTTTGCAGTTTGTTTTCCAAGGCGAATAGTGTTGTTTGAAGGAGATGACTAAGAAGGAGGAGTGTTATGAAGCAGAATTGGCAAGGGTGCGCAAATGCATTGAGACCCGTGACAGAGCGATCAACGCACTCATGAATAAGATGTCGTACAAATTTACACTCAGCAACTTTCCTGACGAGATGCCTCAAGAAGCCGAAGTGAGTTTATAAATTGTGACCCCATAAATTATTGACGTGACCTTAACCTTGTTGCAACCGTGAACACTCGATGTGAAGGCTTGCTGTGTCAAATTGCTCTCATGGGCTCATTATGGTGCTATCATTTCCATGCCTATGCAGATATGTGTCTCTATCGGTTCTGCAGCAGAATTTGTTGATCTATCAGCTATAAAGTGAAGTATGTAGTAATTGTTAAGCCCCTTCCGATTTGCTCGCGTTTTGCAGTCAATTGCCTTTTTTGTTTGCTGTTTTAAATTAGTGAAATATGAATGCGTTTTTGACTGCGATTGATCTATTGCTCATGGCCTGAAATTGGTTGACATGACAGTGGTGCCGGTTGAAGTGTTTACTTGTCAGCAAATGTTTTATTTCTTAGCCCGAAATCATCGCATATTTTCAGTTTGAATCGGTGGTTGTCGGGATTTGTTTTGTTCAATGTTAGGGTATGCATAATATTGTCAGGGAGGTTTTTTAACGGTTTCTAGAGCAGGGTATAATAGGGGTGAAACAAGTTGAAGAGGGAATTCTACAGAGTTGCATAAAACCTTCAGAAAGCTCAGCCTCGTTTTTTGTGTTGCCTTTCGTAAAAAATATCAACTATTGCGANAAAACCCCCAGAAAGCTCAGCCTCGTTTTTTGTGTTGCCTTTCGTAGAAAATATCAACTATTGCGAATTTCATTTGGTTATAACTTTTTTTTGCGCATATCTGAAGTGCCATATTTGCTGCGAGTTACCTGCTTTTAATTTGGAATTTGTAATCAAAAGGGGATCTTCTAGGTGCTCATGGAACAGATCTTGTAAGGTACTTTGTTTGAAAAGAAGTGATTGAGTGTTTATGAAGCTTTTCGCTCATTCAAATCTGAGGGCGAAGCTTTTCACTAAGATTTCCCAATGACCACTGGTTAGTTGTTTGTCAACTGTGTTTGTTCGTTATGTTGATAATGTTCGCTTCTTTTTTTTACAGAGGGATACACGTGTAGCTTCGGATGCTGCTGGTGACGACAATCCAGTTGTGCAGAAATTACTCGAACGCATTGGAAATGTTTGTGTTAGGATTTGTTCCTCTCTAGATAATGATCATTTTTGAAACATTTTTTTACACATTTGTTAGAAGTGAACTAAACCCTGCTTTACACTTATATCATTAATAAAGGGGGAACTGTATGAAGTTTTTTGTAAACAATCGGTGTTTTGGGTGGGGCAAAGCGAATTGTGTAGTGGTTTTGTTCATTAAAGGACATTGGAAAATAATGTTTTTCAGAGAATTGCGAGAGTTCAAAAAGTGGAGAATTAACACTTCGGCACGTTGTGCTCACCTCCAAATGAAACTGCACTCGATCACAATATATTTCCGCTCCACATTGTTGCGATTTTATGTCCGAATTTGGGACCATGACATTGTTTCATTCCGTTTTTGGCAGAAATTGACTAAAGGTACCGTTGCAGATCTCAACCACGAACAACGAACTGCGGGAGCAAGTTGAGCGTCTCAAAAAGGAGGGTGCATTCGATAAGGATCTTGATCTTGTCGATGACCCTTCAACTGACGAAGAGAGCTCGGTATGGGATCTGCAACGCCTTCAAGCTGAGGTACGCCGTCGCCAGAATCCTCTTTATAAGTGAAGATAAGCGAAGAACGAGGGAAGGCTAAATNNNAGAAGTCGCGGAGTAGGTCATGCTACTGTGAGATAGGGCCTTATCTTCAGCGAACACGTGGCTGTCTTGCTTCTTTGCGACCAGCATGTCCGGCCGCCTCTTGTCATGTCCCTATGACGCCTTGCCTAATAATTTAGTTCCTTATGCTCCTTGATGTTTGCTGTTTTTCATTTGCGTGTAAAAATAGTGTCCGAATACTCTTTCGACCTTAAGTGGGGAAAGTGAGTCCCAACGGTGCTGTGATAGTTTGCTGTCTCCTTTTTTTCGATCGCTGAGAAGATCCATCCATTCTAAGTCAGTCCCACTACGAGATGAATCACAGGAGATCCTCAATCTTATGAATGAACCATCACTTGCGCATAGGCAATTGCGATGTCTCTTCTTCGTCTTTTGTCGTATGTACGTTTGCGAAGATGCGCACGGGCACAATTGGGTTATTCGTGGATAGCAGTCCCCTTCTCGAACTGTTCATATTGTAAAACGTTCCGAACATTGTTGAGCATCATTCCAAAATTACTAACAGGCTACAGGTGAAGCGCACTTTGGGGTTTGTGTTTTGTGAAAGTTTTCTTTGAAAAGCAAAGAGAAGAGAGTGGAGGTGTAATTTTTATTTCTTCACGAAGGCAGATTGGTCATTTTCCCTGTGGGGTCATTGGATACAAAGTTTTCCTTTTCGGTTTTGAAACGTTTTAATGGAATATTATCAACCTTACCTAATTTCATGGAAGAAATTGTTTCGTCTGCTATTAGAGTGCCCGCTGCCTGTTCTCAAAGTTTGTCAAGTCTTTTGTTGCACTAAAAAGTCGTATTTATTCGCCAATTCGATGATCATCCATCTTCATGAACGCAGTGATCGCACTGCGTGGTTCTGCCTATCCTTTTTACTGAAACATTGAGTGCAGTTTGAAAATCGTATGTAGGTTTCACCGATTTCGATGTCGTCGACAAGTTGAGGGAAATGAAGCTCATTCTCTTTGAAAATGCGCACATATTTCAGTGAACTGGTTTAGCATAAATTGAATACGTAGCAATTGCTCTTTGAAGGGGAATGAGTTGCAGAATAAGAAAGCTACTGCGGTGTTAGCACGCGAAGGAGTAGCCAATATCGATTCTTCGTGCCAACAGATGCTACAGATGAAAATGCGCGAATTCGATGGGGCTTCTGTTGGTGCGTCTCCGATGCCGAAGATTGTCATGAGTGACCGTGACTCGTCGTTAAGATCCTCTTCTCTGGCTCAACTGGATTTCGTTAGTGCTGCTTTATTCGTTTTAATAGGAATCGTCGTTTATTCCGAGAGAAAAAATACATCCGCAAAAATTCAAAGTGTATGATTTTATGATATACAATCCTTTGCAATAGCCAACGGTAATTTATTCGACGGGGTTTGATTTAAATTTTAGTGCTATGAAGACATGCAAAATTGAAATTTCTGATCATTTAAGTGTCGTTCCGAGGACCAGAAAATATTTATGGAACGTATATATTCGGATGTGAAAATATTGCAGCCAGAGATGTCAGCAATGGCCGATCTCTATAGTCAATCGGTAACTGCATTGGACGATCTGGACACGCTGAGAAAGAGTGTTTCTCTGCTACGACGAATCTCATTGCGCCTTTTCGAAAAGCTTCGAGGATCAGCTGCTTTCCTTCAAGTTCGTCTTCCTCTCAGCTCTATAGATTGGGCGTGGAGGTCGAGCCGTCGAGGATTGTAATATCGTTGACCCTAAGATATCCAATTTGATGAATTATGTGTTGTGGGCTAATCTATGTAAATGAGTTTCTAGTTAATAGATAACCATGGATGACCACCAACCTCAACATTAATGAATGTTTAGTTGAGATGTGCGATGTCATGGAGATGCCCTCGAATGATCAGAATCTCAAAACATTTAGGTAGCACTAGGCAGGATGTTAACTTTCCTGACTGATTCGACACTTGGAGACGCGTTAACGCCTTGAATAAAGGAATTTTGGAGTAAGAGGGGGAGGGTTGAAGCATGTCTTACGTATGCGAATTTTCTCATTATTTTTCAGTCACTTTTGGACGAGCTGGGATACAGTGAAAAAGGACGTGCATTCATTAACGAAATAGAAGCGATGCGCATCGAATTCAACAGATCTGCAACAACGGCAACTGAGATTCTGAACGGAGTGGATGGTTAGCAAGAGATGCTCTTTTGTTTTTGGTTCTTAGTCACACCTGTTAGTTGATGAGAGCAAGTAGTGTTCGTGAGGAAGACTTTGGGCGACAACCGACCGGATATACTTTCACGGCTCCTGACAGCATTTCGAAATGTCGGTGAACAGCGAACTCAGTCCATCCGAAATTTCCAACAATATTCCTGTTTTATATTAACGTATATAACGTAATCCTGTATATATTTATATATATAAATATAAATAAATATATATATATATATATACATACAGGAATATTTGACGACATTGTTGTTTCTCGGGCGCATAATACCAATAATATCTATTAGATTGTTTGTTGTTATAAACCATGGGAAGCGCCGAATCAGACATAGATGTTTTTACTGACGTTTCGGCGGCCTCCAGCGCAGAACCCAGGACGAAGATAGAAAATCCGAGTACCAATCGACTGCATTCCAAAGGCGTGCATCAGTACCGATGCCTCTTCGTCATGCAANATCCGAGTACCAATCGACTGCATTCCAAAGGCGTGCATCAGTACCAATGCCTCTTCGTCATGCCCATCGCTAGTCACATTCTCGCCTTCTGTTATACCCTCTTTTGGTTTCTCATAATAGCTTTTGTTAGATTCAAAATATTTGTTTTGGATGGTCTCTTTGTTCATTTGAAATATGCCCTTTTTTGGCGCACCGTCTTTGTTATATTGAACGACTAGTAACACCCCTTTTTTATCCCGTGGCTGGCTCTATCCCATGGCGGCTTTCCAGTCACATGTTACGATTCCTATTTTATATAGTTCGCGACATCTGGTTTATCTATGATGAACAAGACTTATNATGTGATTTATCTATGATGAACAAGACTTACGAGAGGAACTCCGTAGTAGTTCATGACAACTTGGGGCAAGAGAAATGCGAGAGTGCAAATTAAACGCAGTCATTGTTTGGCCATTAATTCCTGCAACTGAGTGTTGAAAAGAATGTTTTCAGTGGCCGAGCAGAGCATCAGTGAGTTCAGAACACAGGTGGAGCGTTCGATGAATTTCTCAATGAGCTTGTCGAGCACAAGGATCGACTTCACCACAGCGCCCCAAAAGGTTCCCTTTCAGCTATATTTCAACTTGAAAATTTGACTTTATGATAATCAATTTGCAGTGTTCAAAGTTTAAGTCTTATCATACAGGAAGCGTATAATATTATATTGCGGATATTACTGTAGCGTTGTTTTCAGAGACCGCTTCCAGTATCTAGGGCACAGTATATCAGATGGTGACCCTCACCCCACCCCTCATCCCGAGTATGTTTTGTGTCAAAAGATTAAATATTCGTGTAAGTCTGCACTGCATCAATGGACGTCCTGTTTTTGGTTGTAGTAAATCATTACGAGTCATTTGTAGTTCAAAAAATGGTGGAGACCGCATTTGCATCATCTCGTGCTGTTCCGGAAAGCGTCACTGATAATAAGGGGAAGTGCTTATCGTCTTCGTGAAAATAAGTAGAGCAGATATGAAGTACTGAGGCAGTGCGTCGTGCACAGAGGTGTTGATTGTGTAGTAAAATATAGCCTAATGGATTGAATCTTTTTAGGCGGTCAGTATCTCGAGCAGTGTTACTGCTACAAACCGCAGCTCGAAGTACGCGCTTGTTGAATCGCAGCATGGGACAGTGTCACAGGCCGAAGCGGAGGTCTCCGTAATGAAGGCGAAAGTAATTGAGCTTGAAAAAGGACGCTCCCGGCTCGAACGCGAACTTAAGGGTATCGCTTATACACTCGGAGTTTGAGGGCTGGTCGAGTAAATAGTGAAAAATTATGAAGTCGTCTGCATGTTAGGCTGTAACAGACACAAATGGATACCGCGTTTGCTGCACACAATTTCATATTTCCATGAGTTTATGAATGCTTTTCTACCCTAATATTTTGCACTAACATTCTCTCATCCCTCGACTTTCCTTCATTCCACTTTTCACTGCCAACATATCAGATGGGCATTGTGACTGAAATGGTTACTACCGTTCACTCATTCTTTTGCTTTGCCTGTATGAGAATGTGTTAAACACGTCGATCCGTAGAGAATGTGTTGTAAACTTTGCACGAAAGCCAAACAGATCGTTCAGGCGATAATAGCGAATGAATGCTAATTGAAGGAGTCACATTTGCACTCATGGAGTGCTACGAAGGAAAGCGTGTAGTTNCGAATGAATGCTAATTGAAGGAGTCATATTTGCACTCATCGAGTGCTATGAAGGAAAGTGTGTAGTTGGTATACGTGATTGAAAGAAACATTTCCAGCTGCGGCAAAGGAAAAGGCACAATTGGAGAAGAAGATCGCTGAGCTGCAGGAGACGAGCACCGAAAAATGTGCACGAGAGCAGGCATTGTTGGAACAAACGCAAGGCCTCAGAAGGAAAATCGAGGAGTTGCAAGCGCGAAGTGCAGAGAACGAGTTTGAACTGAGGCGTATTGCTGACGAAGCTGAAACCCGATATCGAGATCTACAAGTGACGAAAACTGAGCTCGAGCTGCAGCTCGCCGACAGCCGAGAGGCTATTGAGGTTCTTTTTTGCAATATTTGTCTCAGCTTTTGACAAGGTGCGTTTGTACTAATTGAAGTTTTGAAGGGTGTCGTCGACAATGACATACACACGATGCACGTGTTCATGTTATCCGAAGCAGTGGACTAACCCACATCGATGTTTCTTTTACTTCATTGCTCCTCATTTATTTGTTGTTTTCTATAAGTAAGAGGCAAAAGAGTCGTATTCTTTTGAATTATCCTGTCCGGAAGTTGCTAAGCGGCGAGTGAACGCTGAGAAAAATCAACCGCACTTCTTCGATAAAAGAGAAAAGGATATCGTTTGAATAATGTAAAGCGGGTGTAGTGCTTTTCAAGTTCGTTGCATACTGTTCAATGCTGCTATTCATAGCATAGATTTTTAGGGTGGGGAAGAAGTGATGTCATAGAGAAGAATCGAAATTTCCCTCGTCGCACTTACTACGATTTTAATATCATTATTGTCGTTCAATGCAGTACCGGTAATTAAAGGTGAACAGAGGTAGCATCTCAATTGTCACTTCATTCAGAAACCTCTAAAAAGTGTATGAACAGCCTTAGTACAAAGTTATCTTCTCATCTTACTTTCGATGTGAATGTTCCAACGACATCTTGTTCGACTGAATCTATTCGCTTGCTCTAAAGGTGTGTGCTACGTAATAATTGTTGGCAGATTTGAAGAATGTTATGCTTCTTTTGAATTCACAGACACACTGAATGATGGCATAGATTTTCGTTGAGATTTGTCACCGTTCAAAAGATTTTTTGTTGTTTTTTTTACTACTTTATTGGATGTTCATCTTTGGCGAGTCACATGTGACCTTATAGTGATAGAAGATAATTGAGGTGATGGTTGGTGGTGAGCTTAAGATCTCTGATTGAAAGGATTGTTGAGCCATCAAGATATTTATGACTCATTAAAGGAATCAAAGAGGTTTAGATTCTTAAGAATAAATGGATTTCGGAACTTTTATTAATAGGGAATCTTACTTCGTATTTCACTCGTAAATAGAAAATCCGTAGTCTGGAAATTTCTTCTTTCATTTGGTGTCCAAAGGAAGACCCTAAATTCTAGCAAATCTTTTCCCCTCCTTCCCGTTGCCCCCTCGTTACATTAGTGGCGAAAGTATTCACCAACACTTCAGTAGTAAAACTGCTAACTGAGCTTTATTTCTGACAGCACTGATGCCTATTGATGCCCGCACTGATGCTTGCACTGATGCTCAAAGAAGGTATTCTGTTGCAGTTTGATTGTTGCAGGAGAAAGCTGCCGAAATAGAGAAAGTTAACGAGTCACTGCGCATCCGTGAAGAGGAGTTCGATCGGTACAAGAGCGTATGCTGATTTGTTCTTTCTTTCATGTCGTTGATCATGGGCTGCATAGGTTTGATGCATATCATTATGAACTCAGCAGAGAATGCTCCATGTGCATTCGCAAATTTAATATCCTTTCCCAAGTCTGAGACGACGATAGGCCGATGAAAGATGGGAAAGGTTCCGAAACACAGAAACATTGAGGCTACATTTGATATCAATACCCAGAAATTTGAGCAGGAAATTTGCAATTCCTCATGCTCTGGTCCGCCATTAAATTTGTTCTCTTCCTCTTTTTCTCCTCATCTCGCATTATTTCTATCGCCGTTCCTCCACCTCCCTCCCACGAAAATTGCTCCTAAGAACGGCAATCGTTCCTTTCCACATCGCTTAAACTATACATTTTAAGGAATGTGCAGTGTTGGAAATGAAAACGCGTGAACTGATTGATACAGTGAAAGAATCGATCGGGGCGATGCCAACGAAGGTAGTGAGGGACATTGCAACGTCGAGCCGAGAAATTATCGACTCCCGCTCTTCCATTGCACATGATCAGCTTTCTGCACAGGTACTCTTCATAGATTCCACTGGTCACTTGTTTCGGAAGTGCCCTGCAAATTGCTGCAAGCTTAAGTCTCTTATTTCCATGTTCACGTTTTTTGCTTGTAATATAGGCGTCTGTTTGCGTATCCTACTCCCAGAATGATCACTGACGGCGGTTTAGTCTTACCGATTGTGTCCTCTTCACTCTACATGCCGAAGCCGTTTTCCTGCAGCCTTGTTTACTAGATTCATGAGATGTTCATTTGTGAGGTTTCTTCAAGATTACTCTAATGGACGTTCACATAACGGAGCTCAAGACGGAGCTGGGACGCGTCCGGACCGTGCTTGAGGAATGTGAGGCTAACCGCAAGACGGCCGAGGATAAATGTCGTCTCCTAACGGACGAACTGAAGTCGCAAAAGGTTGTCAATGATCTCATTTATTGCTTTATACAAATGGACAATGCCAACAGCAAGGTAGTTGCTCGTAAAAATGAACTTGATGTGAATCTGCGAGGGAACGTGCGCTGTCGTGTGTTACCTTTCCTCTTTCCCATAGTTACGCCTCGATGCCTCTGCGGGGCTTTTGTAAATGGTGATGTGCAGTTGAATGTCGATGGTTGCTAACTGAGAATGTGAGTGTAGGCTGCCCAAATTCCTTGAAGGTTTAGCAGCACCATATTCTCAGAAGTTGATGAGTTTGAGATGATCGACCGTCATATTTTTGTTGGCACTACTGGAGATATGAGGATATTAAGCAAAAATTCACGGTGCTAGCTGTTGGTTTAGTTTATGTGAGCGGGAGGAGTATTTGAATGGGATGGATCGTTGTGGACAGACTACTCGAGTACTTATTTAATGAACTTGGTTGTTCTTTGAAGCAGCTTATTGGAATGAGCCTACAGGAAAGCAAGGGTAATCTGTGCAGCTGCTACATTTGCGTTTTTCACGAAGCCACAGTGAAATATCGACGGTAACTGTGCGCTGTACAGCTCTTTACCTACATTAGTGGTGTAATATGCGCCTATAACGTTTATGAAGTACATGTGCTTTCAATCAGTATCACCTTTATGCTTTTCGGCCTTTTCTACCTGTGCTTGCTTACACTCTTCCACTATTCCCACACAGGTGAAAAGCAAAGAAAGGAATAAGAGCAGAAAGAAATACAACCGAGTTCTTAGGGTTTTAGCAGAGAATAATGTCGGGATGGTGAAGTTTACTCACTGGGATCTCTGCCGGTTGCAATTCACCTTAATTATGGGTTTTTTTTGGAAATTTTTTTTAATTGTGGAAGCTTTTGTTTTTGCTTTTGCTACGAATGTTTCCTTCAGGTGGAAATGACGAGGTACAAAGAAAACCTCGAGGCATTCGAGCAGAGAAGAGCGCGTGTGAAGGTGGTCGGCACTCAAAGCGAAATGAGTATGGCGAACATTTGTGCTCTTGAAGATGATCTTAAAAAGCTACAGATTACAAATGCGACAACCACTGAAAACGTTAGCTGCCATGCTTTTTCTTCTTCTGCCGATTCGCATTCAGAGAGATTTTGAGGAGACATAAATCGGGCGAGGACATGGAGAGACGTTTAAAACAAACCAAAGATATGTGAATGCTGCGATTGTCTTTTGATCCAATATTGCGAGATCCTACCGGCGCAGAAGTTGAGGATGTCTCCAAGCAGTGAAGATTTGTATTTGTGGAATGAGTTTGTAACGGTCTTTATGGAGGGCTAATTTGTCAAGTCGTTTTTATGAAATAGTCAACTTGCAATAGGACATGATCTTCAATGCGGTGTTTATTCCCATTAGCAAAGACGAACCTAGAACTAGAAAATAGAGTGCAGAATAATTAGCGAGACGTTACGTTTGCTTCCTCTTTTATTGTCCAAGCACAATGGAAAGCATATCCAGGGAGCTTTTCAGTAGAGGAAGGCATTAGCTGGCAGAAGGGTCGAAGAGAGAAGTGGACTGCCTTTAATTTGCTTTAACGACGATTTTCAGCTGCGGACAATGTGTGAGACTGTCGTGGAATTGGAAGAGAAAGTAAGAAACGCCGAGCAGAATGTGAGTAGCAGAATAATGGATTTCTGTGACGCATCAGCGGCAGTGACATTAGATCGACACAGAGTGGTGAGTATTTCTGGTGCGTTGGTGCAAGATGCGATGTTCTTTGCATGCCTTCGTTTCTTCAGTGATCTGTGAGGAATATGTTGCATTAGTCTGGCCGCCTTGGGAGATCGCTTGGCCAGCTTTTTCCAAGAGAGCGACTAGAATTTCGGGTGCTGCAGCGATGGCTCGATAAGTCGGCCTCGGCTTTACAGCATTTACAGAGGTTCTTACAGAGGTTTACAGCATTGGCGCAATAGAAATGGACTTACGTGTCTGTGAAAGAACAGACCACAAGTACTGAAAAGGCATCTCAATTTGTGAATTTTCGCCATTTTGAAATAATAAATGCCCAGTTTTCGAGAAGCCTCACAATAAGCTCAAGGTTTGTGCACCTCTTGGGTGTTCGATTGGAAAGGACGGCCTCTGTCAGAAGCAGCATTGGAGGTGATTTGTAACCAAAGTGATGTGCAGTAAATGGCAGTAAGATACAACCAGCAAAGATTTTGCTCACATTTCGTTGCTGAATGCAGTGAAGAGCACCCATCGAAGAGTGGTGAGAAAGGGCAACGGTTGGTTCACCTCTTGCAGCTTGAGGCCTGTTTTGAGGAGGGGGGGGGGGTGGTGGATATTTACATTATTGTTGCAAACAGCTTTTGGCACAGACATATCCTGTTCATCAGTTTGAATTCTATTACAACAGAATATTGGGCTTGAGGTTGCAGTGAGCATGTGCGATCCGCGACAGGTGAGATGTGTCTTTAAGAAGGGGAGCCAGATTTTTTTTTTGGCCTATTCTTATGACCTCAGAGTGATTCGCTTTTCATAATTTTAGCTGTTGAGGTAAATCCAGCAAAAGTAATGAAGTGATGCATTCGTATGAACAATGTGTTGTAATGCACCAGTAAGGCTCATGCTTTTGACGTTTCAAGGTTCGCAAAATGAGGTTCCCGCAGTGCACGCTTCGCGCTTGCATGTTCGGTCCTGGCTGGTTAATTGAGACAGTAAAGTGATTTTCTCTCTATAAAGGCAACAAAAAAGAAAGATGAGCCACTTTTTCTTATAATAAGTATTGAGCCCAACCAAATGTTTTTGCTTTTACATAGGACCCTGTTAGAAATAAGTTTGTTTATATGTGGCTCACTGACAGCGCAGACGGTGATTGGTTATGGGTGATAGGTCTATATATAGAAATGCAAGTTGTCACTCACTGATAACTCTTCAGAATGCTGCTATGATGACTTCGATGAGTGGCGTGGATATAAAGGAGATGGAGGAAAAGCTGAACAGCTACTCATCCTTTGTTGGCAGAATTTACAATTTTCTCGCAAGGTGGAGTAAAAAGGAACACGTGCTCCCGAAGTAAGTTGTTTTGTTAAAAGTCAGGGGTGAGGGGTGAGACGAGAGAGGGCAGAGATGACAGTGACAATGTTTTGCTGTTGATTGGTTTCCATATCCTGCGTCGCCATTATATTGTGTATGTATAGCTAAGTGGCCAAGGGTGTAAAAGATGCTTCTGTAGAATCCGATAATGAATCTTGTTCGATTTTGAGAATAATAAAGCAGAGGAATAGTCGAGTTGTTCTATTGCAGTTTATGAGAGCTGTTTCGAATATATTTCCCTTTATTCTTCTTTAAATCTCCGATAGAATAAAAGGTGGATAAAATAATTTCAGAAACATGTGCCAAGCAGAGATTCGGTGATACTCTTATTGATGCTGTTGTTTGATAGAGTGCAGAAGTTAATTTGAGGACGTCATTCTCGTCGGGCGATCTCGAGCGAATGTATCAGAAAATGGTGCGTGTGCAGAAAATCACCGATGACGAGATTATCTCGTTGAAGACACAAGTGGAGGCAACTAAGCAGCGACCATTCAACTTCGCTATGAGGGATACAAGCAAGCGTAGCAGGTTTATTTCTCGTTCTCTGCACAATGTGTTTCACTTGTTTGAGCCCATGAGACAACATACACATTGTTCACATGTTACAGTGGAGTTTTATCATGCTCAGAAATTGAGTCTTTTCTTAGTGAATAGAAAGACAGCAATGGTCTAAATCAGGTGACGCATTCCCACCCGTAGACTGGGCATAACTGAGAATAGGAGATGAAAGGATGGGATGGAACAGACTATTATTTAAAGACAACAGTTAAACAGCATTACTCTTCATAAAATACAACTGGTTCTTATTGTAATAATTTCCTTTTGACAACACTATCTTCAGAATGAGAAAGAATGTAGACCCAATATACATTTTCTATTGTTTCTTTGCTAATTAAACATTTTGAATTGGCTGCATTATTTGTAGTTCTTCAAGCCAAAAATCGTCACCCGGGAGGCGTAAACTGACTGCGTCTGATGGTGCGATGACTTCGCAGTCAATTTCACCGGAGAGTCTTGAAGCAGAACAGTGTAGGCGATAACGTCTTTTTATTGGTCATTTTTTATGTGAGTGAAGTGGACTTTGTATGGGATTGCTGTGCAGATTTTGCCGAAGGTTCACCGGGACCATCATGTTTGCATGCAGCTTCAAAGGGTTATGAAATTTGCAGAACTTTGCAAATCAGTAAAGCACAAGTTTTTTGCGAAGAATTTTTCAGACCTTCCGATTGCGTTGACTTTGAGGCTTTATTTTGTGTCNAAGCACAAGTTTTTTGCGAAGAATTTATCAGACCTTCCGATTGCGCTGACTTTGAGGCTTTATTTTGTGTCTGTCTGGAAATTGTAATCGACCAGTTTGCAAGAAAAGTGTGCTGTGTAAAGCTGTCTTTTCAGAAAAACCTGGTTGTTGCTAGATTGTCTTTAGGTCAGGTTTCTGAAGTTTCTAGAGCTCGGGACGATGAAGGTAATTGTTGTGGCTCTGTGCAGGAACCCTGTTTGCGCGTAGTAATTGAAATGTTAGCTAATGCTCTTTCTCGTGACATGCGATGGAAAAGGATGGACTCATTGGAGTATCAATGGGAAGCTATGCAGTAACTGGTGCAGGTCCCTTATTGCTTTCTGCACCTCTGTCTTCTGAATGTTTGCAGTGGCAAATAAGGACGATGTAGATGGTGCGTATAATTAGATAAAACCTAGAAGTAATTAAATTGTTACATATTCGGAGCGGCACTCACAATACACAGATTTATAGTTCTATACACCACTACCTGAACGCTTATTCCGAATGAGAGCGTTTGTTTTGTAGTGGAGGTGGTTCGATCGGAGTTGAGTGCGGGAGACGTGAATGAGATGTATCGTTCGTCACATTCGGTTGTTGAGCTCATAAAGGATATCCTAACTTCAAATGCAGCTGCTTTCAAGGTTTGCTTCTTCTCTATCTGTTTTCTCTTGAGGAGAACTCATCGCATAGCAGCACTCGCATTTGTGAACAAGCGAGACGTTTGCTGTGACCTGGGCCACTCAAATTAGTTGGCCTTCGAGAAGTTTTGATTCGGTAAAGGAATCATTTCATTCGTCAACTTGCTTTGTTCTCAAAGCATTCGGAAATGCTACAGCTTGTCTTCTCTTTCGTCATTTTCCATGAGTTTCTAGAGAATGGAGGATGGGAATTTGAAGGAGGACGTGATGCATCAGCTTGCCATATGATGGCTTATGAGAAAGGTAGCAGCTCTGCGTCTTTTTTATGGTTGCCTTATGAGTCGCTCCTTGGAAAAGCTGGACCAACGTATGTCTAATAAATGAATTCGGCAAGGTTCGAGATGTTTTTATAGCGGAAATTGCTGTAAGTAGTGCTACTTGCTCACGAAAAGTNTAGTGCTACTTGCTCAGGAAAAGAGATTCTGAAGGGTGTTTAGTTCGGGAAATAAACCTCCATCGTGAATAATAAAGTGGATTTTCAGGAAGAAGAAGTGACAGAAGCGCTGCAGAAAGCACGCACGATTCGCTCGCAACTGGCGGCATTGTGTACGCGCCTCAATCAGTTCGAGAAGGCGAAAGAAAACGTTGACCCGAGTGATTCGGTACTTTCATTATTATTTTCTAGCCTTAATATTTCTGGATTGTTGTTAAACGCTCATCGCAGATGGATTTTGGGTTGCTAGAAGTGCTTATGTAATATTTTATACAATGATTGCTTATCTCTTCTTCTGTGGATGAAGTAATGGTCTCGAGAGTTCCGGTGCCACAAATTAATATGACTTTGTTTCTTTATGGGGCGCATTGGTTGCATCGGTTGCTAGATCTCCCATACACGATCTGAACCAGTCGAGGTGTTCCACTACGCAAAGTGCATGCTCGAGATGGCATTTGCCTGATCTTTCGTAGCTAGTGCTTTGCTTTTTGGGAAATGAATCGCATCTGCAGTCATAAGCGATATAGCGTTTATTTAGTTGTGCATTGTGCTTACTTCTGCTGCATGATTTTTCTATAAGTATGCACTCACAACGTGCAAAAGACTTATCACTCAAATAGGATATGGAGATTTCGTTGCTTTTCAATTCTAGAGTGGAAGAAAACGGAAAATGAGGCAGTTTTGTGTTTGTGTAATTTACCCACNGTGGAAGAAAACGGAAAATGAGGCAGCATAGCTAGCGATTTTGTGTAATTTACCCAGTACCGAGTGAGGAGTGGTTTTGGTGGAATATCTTTTGAGCCTAATAACTAAACAAATGAAATCAGTATTATTTCGCATTCACTCATGATGGCTTTAGCCTTTCTGAATATAGTGAAGGGTTGATCACTAATCTCACTTTTGATAGCTTCAAAAACAGTTATGCAGGTGCAGGTTCAATCCTAGATTTAGATGACCAACTTCCGGATAGGTATAGGTCCATTCGACCACGGTGGACGCCCTCGCAGCTCTTAAAGTCACATCGGCTGCATGTGAAAAACTAATGAATGAAATCAGAGCAGGATTGATCTATGTGATGGAGCTGTTATTCATCGCCAATGTGAAGTAGTCGTGGAATCGAATGAAGGAACGGTGGAGAGATGAGTGTTTGCTAACGCCTTTAAAGATTGTTGCCAACTTTAGGTGGAGGCATTGAAAGCGGAAAATATAAAGCTGCAACTGGCGCTGAATGACGCGAAAGCAATGCTGGTAAGCTCGCACGAGAAACTTCGAATACAGGTGCGTCCACATAAATAAACTTTGCAGCTTATCCTGCGCATGTCAATTCGTTGACTTTTCCCATACTTGACTGCGTCAAATTGGAGTGTCGAAACGGCAAAATTTACGGTCCATGTACGAGATGCTTTCCCCAAACAGTCTCTCATGTCGAAATTCAGCGGAAGCTGTGAATTGTTAAATAGGTATATTTCAACAGAGTTTTGCAGCCATTTCAAGTTGTTTTTCGTAGCTGCATTCGGAGCGAAGGTTCGCTGAGAAATATTTCAGCTCAATAGGTATAGTTTAGCTAACCGAAGTGCGGTAACGGTTCCTAGAAATGAAATTCTCTGGAAGAGATGCGTGTCCCGTATGTGTACTTCTTTCGTCATTTTGCTTTGCATATCCTGTATGTGTACGTCGAAGCGAAATGATGAAAGACTTACACATGCAGGTTATGCATCTCTTCCAAAGAATTTGACGTGTATAAAGGTCTTCAACTATTCATTTCTTTGGATGTCACTATATTTAATCTCCATAGTTTCTTCTGACCTGTTGGAACATTGGCTCAGGGACAGCCGAATCGTCGACGGATTTCCGAATTATCATCGTTTAGCTAAGTGATAAGTGAATCGGCCTTGACGCTAGGATATTGTGGTGTTTCTTTTCATCACGTTCGATAAAATAAATTGCAGCCAAATTCGGAAGCAATGTGCGAAGCGATAGTGCGAGAGCTTGGCAAGATCAGTAAGGCGATGAAATCAACGACGCGCGACGTGTGTCGATACCGTAAGATGCGTCGTGGAGGCGCAAGAGCTCGCACTGAATCCTCGTGAGGTGCCGAAGATCCTGGAGATGCTGCAGCCTTCTGAACATTTTGCTTCGATGCGCTTAACGGCTCTGAGGCGTGTCTTATTAGCTTCACTTATACATTCAAAGCATTATTCGTTGACTCATTTGCGAATATCAGCCACTCCCATCCGAGAATATCCGCTGTTTGGATTGCTACTGCTTATTCATTTGCCCAATCTTTTATGCTCATTACCGCATTTACCATTGTTGATTTGTATCATTTCTTGGTGCATGTTTCTATGCCGTTAGGATAACGTTCGAGTTACACTTCACGTGATCTGAACTTCATTTGCATTCTCAGAGACATTTCATTACCCATCTCACATTTCTGACGTTCACTTTGAGTCATTCTGCCGAATTGAGTTGATTTCCATATTTCAGTCGCCGCCATTTACTCCTTTTATACAGCCGGCATTCATTTTCTTACTGCCATTTTTGACTATTGGTGCGAATATGCTCGGTTTTTGCTGGCCGGAAGGCCATTATTACTAACATGCATTTTTTTATTTCTCTCAAAATTGTGCATGTGTCCAGTGTTGTGGCAGTAGTCCTATTGTTTTTGAATTGTGTGTCGCTGTTGAGAGTGCGATGACGAGATCGTATTTCTTGGCGCGATATTTAGTCATCAAGTAATGGGCGAACGGAGCCTGGTGGTTTTGCAGTTAAATATACATTAAAAGGGCAGAAATTAGTTAAGCATAGGTTTCCTAGTGTCAGAACAATAGGTTAATCGGCATATCGTCGTGCGGTAGAAAAGATTGGCGCTTATTTCGACAAAAAAGACAATACGAAGTGAATCTATCTGATTTCTACACTTCATATTGCTGCCCTCAATCTCGAAAAGGTGTTGGAAGTTTGGTAGAAGGATGCAAAGTTTGGCGATGNTTCATATTGCTGCCCTCAATCTCGAAAAGGTGAGTTGGAAGTTTGGTAGAGGGATGCAAAGTTTGGCGATCATTGAGCTTGCTTTGTGTTTACTTGGTGATATTATATCGCTGTGCAATGTTCCGTTCCTCATATGCAGACTTCATTTTGAGCCATTGTTCCATTATGAATGCAGCAGTAAACTTGAATTATCGATCATATGAGGGAATATTCCATTCGTCTTCAGATATTACATCGTCATGAAAGCGTTTTGCGCTTAGGCATCCTAGATGCATTCAAAAAAAAAAAACCGTTTCAGAAATGTTGTTAGACACAATCGCGATGATTACAAGTTGCATCTGCATAGCACATAACAGTGGCGGAAGAGTTGAAGCCGTATCTCAGGTTCAGAATGTTCCACTGAAGTAAGCTTGTTTTCGCTAGGACCAAAAATTGGTTGTGCACGATTTCAAGACTTCCGTGCACGAGAGGAAACAGCACGAAAGCTTCACCGCAGCACTTGTTCTGCTCCAAAACTATTTCAAGAATATGCATCGACTCGAAATACCTTTGAATGGACCCCAGTCGAACTTTCTGCCTGTACGCCGTCAACGGATGGATGGAATGAATATGATTGCAACGTCGATCAACGTAACTTTTCGAAAACGACGCTTCTGCAGTCAAGAAGTTTCGACACTTCCCAGTAAGGTTGATACCTTATAGAAAATAATGAAAATGCGAATTTACAAGCTGCAGAAATTGAGAACATTTGTCCGCGTGAATTCGATATTTCAACATTAATAACTGTTCTCAGTATCTCGGAATGGGAAAATGCAAAGAAGTATATCGATAAGAATATGAAAAAAGAGCCGAGCATACAGCGGGAGGAAGCAGTGAAAAGGTGGAGTGCAGAGTATTCGGGCGAAACGGCATTTAGTATATGAAGGCAGCAAGAGGGAGTACAAAGAAGTTACTCGATCGCAGTTTGAAAGATGAGGGATGGGGTGCATCAACAATATCAGCAATGAGCACATTTGAGGTTCTCAGAACGCGGAACTGGAAACTGCAAAAAATTGCTTGTGATGAAACATTTTTTGGCAAGTGGAATTGTTGCCCACGTTGACTGTGGGAGGGGGCAAATTGAAAGACTTCGCAGCGATATGTGCAGGGAGTTGCATACAGTTTTATGACAAAAATTAAAGTCTCAGCCTGTAATATTCCTGTAGTTTTAGACTAAACGTCTTATGCCTGGTGCAGTAATTCGGTTGGTACGTAGCATGGTGAATTCTGCAAAAAGACAGTTTTACGTCGGAAACCTAATGAGGAGACTAAACGAGAGTGCAATATTCGAGGATGGGTGGGTAACTGATAATGAAGGGCTTTCAGTAATGCTCAATATATCTATGCGGTAAATTGCAAAGGACCGAATTTGCAGTTTTTCAGAACTAATTTAGCACTGAATATTCCACAGAAATTCAATTCTGATATCCTCTTACCTGATGTGAAATAGCCATCCGTCATCATAGTGCCCGATTAAGTAGAATGAGACGACCATGAAGGCATCGAAAGCGAAAGATTTTCATATTATTCCCTATAAAAGTGTTATCAATCAGATGCCGTACTGCCTCGAGACGGTTCCGAAACCGCACTAAAGCGAGCTAAGTGACTGAGGTGGGTAGATCACATTGCAGATGAATGTTGTGTATTGTGTTGAATAGGCTAGCAGTCGAGCATTGTCAAAGGAAGGTGCCACTGAGTGTTGATGAGGAGAGGCGGCGTGTCGTCGGCTATCGTTCGTGGTTTGCTAGTAACTGAAGTGGGGGAATGAAGCTTGTGTCTGTGAGTTGAGGCAAGACGCTTTTACTCGAATCTCCACTTGAATTTTCACCAATATGGCTGCGTAACGTTTGTTCTCATTTCTGCTAAGAGTCGCCTATCATTTAATAAATAACAGGCTGCTTTTCCTTCTCATTCCTCTTCTGTGCCTATAGTTCGGACACTGTTGGAGGTTGTATTCAGAGACAGGAGAGCGGTGACACCAGCAAGTGGCATACGCCACACGCCTATTAATGGGAAGTTCTATAGCTGGAATGATGCATCAATGAAATTCAATGTGGCCACAAGCGTCCCTGTGGAGTCCAACCTGTCTGGGGTACAGTAAAGGTGGCTGGGTAAGCTTGATGGCGAAGTCGTGATCAATGCACACTAAGATGCATGGCAGGCCAAGAGGAAGCGTTAAACTGGTCATGGGTGAGGAAATTTAGTATGGGCACACATGGTCAAATGCGACCGCGATACGTACGAGTGATTTATGACAGACTTCAACTAAAATTCACTACAAACCATACGGGATGTCGATCTAATTAAGAGACTTCCGATGTTCCCATAGCTCTTCCTTTCACAACTGCTGAAATGTTCAAGAATATCTTCCGTAACCAATCGACTGTCCCTTTTGTTGGATGATAATTCACTTGTTTTATGTGTGGTTTCGCAAATTTGCATTCGAAAAGAGTATTATGGCGATGTTGCACCTGTGAACGTGCACCTATTATATATTCACAATCGGGGTTTATACGCATTTATATGTGGCTAGCTAATGCCAAAAGGTGCCATCCTTTGGCAGCTTTTAAGTTGGTCGATTGAGTTCGGAGGGGAAGATAAGAATTAAAGGGAGTGAAAAAGTTTGAGCGCATTGTATAGGCGTGGTCACATCGGCTTAAAATATGAATCCATCGCACTCTGCATATCCTCATTTGTTGGTTAATGAGGGAGCTGGATGGTGCAACGAATGGAGTGTCAAAGTGCACGTCGTGCTAGTTGTGGTGTGCCTCTTCGCTTGCCTTCTTTCGTGAATGGAACTTGCTTCATAGTTTCTAGCACTATAATTTTATTGTGGCGCAGTAAAGTTTCCGTACTTCCATCACTCTGTTCAACACATACTCACACATATTGTTTTACGCAACTCATTACTTTCGTTGCCTGCTAGTGCACGGTCCTTGTCAGCTTTTGATGAAGTAACAGAGGGGACTTAGCTTAAACCGCTGTCAAAAAGCGACAACTCCGATCGTCATGGCTCACAGGTTCCGATTATGGCCAGTTCATTATTTGCAGTTCGAGGTTCTTGAATCATGTTGTAAACTCCAACAGACTAGTTTCTGTTCTTTATGCTTTCGGCTTTGGGACAGGCCTAGTCTGAAGTTTACGGTCAGCTTCAGGTGGTCGACAGCAAAGGCATCAGATTGAGAGCGAATTGATTTGCTTTCTGTAGCAACTGACTGAATTTTGATTGTTTTTAAGGGACGCCTTGTGGTTTCCAAGTAACCGAGGGCGACAGAACAGTGTTTAAACCGCACTTGAATAAATCCGCCCCTCCCGATTCACGCAATATTCTGCTTCTCGCTATTTGCGGCAAAATGTTGCGGACTTGATGAATGGCTCGTAGCCGTGCCGTAGTTGAAACTCTACGGAACGGTTCGTCCACAATATATTGAGCTTCGCTGAAGTTTGAATTCGTTCGCCTTAATCTTTGATCTTCTTCTTTATGACATCTGAGAAGCGAACCGGATGTTGATTAAGGCAACGCAATAGCATGTTTCAGCAGGAGATGAGGGTGAG